>BJCO01636503.1:0-13427 GCA_018326465.1 Flaveria floridana
TGATCAGGAAAGTGGGGGAGGTGGGGGAGGTGATCAGGAAAGTGGGGGAGGTGAGAAGAGGTTAGAAGACATCAGAAGTGGTAAGTCCACATCTTCTCCACGCAGACGTCAAGAAGACGTTTTTTAATGAAACGTCTTCCAAAAATCAAACAGCCTGCGCACTCAAAACCTCTTTCCACGTCTGCGTGCGCGCAGATGAAGAGGTGGGGAAGAGCTTTTAAAGAAAAACAAACAGCACCTTAGAGTGACTTTTAACACGTTTGCCTCATACTGAATCCTTTAACAACATTTACTTTTTCCATTTTCCTTTATAGATTCGTAATATATAAAATAATATTGTAGGACCTGAATAGATAAATTAACACTTCTAATTGATACATAGTCCCACATTCCCACATGACACTAATTGATCACAAATAATTCACGAATTATCAAGAACATCAATGTAAAGTTAAATCTCAATTGATTAATTATCGAATGAATTTGTTAATACATATCAAATTGTTAAATATTTTAGTATAATTGGGTTAACTAGGTGATAATGTAATCATCATAATTATTATATTAACTTGTAGGTGCAGAGTGCACTATAATTTTAGTTTATTATGATTCTAAACATTAGAACCTCATAAATATTATGTGAGTTCCAGTGGGGCAACATCCCCTTGGCGGGAGTTCGGAGCGGGGACGCAGTGGACGACAGCCCTTGGTGGGGTCCAAAAGCCATAGCCTTTCGATGAGATCGAGTTGCCAGCCTGCTAGGTCAACTTGATAATTTTTTATTTTGATTACAATTCCTTTATAAAAATTTCATTAAAAATTGAATTTTTAGAACTTTATATGTAAATTCAAACCAAAATCAGGCTCTATTTAAATGGATTTTTTAGTTTAAAATGAAACTACTAAAAGACAGTTTTTTTTAAGGTTCACACCTCAATCTTTAGAGAGACAAATTCTTATTATTGAATAAAGTTGTTCATACAGATTCAAATTATTATATATTTTAGTATAATTGGGTTAAATAGGTGACAAAGTACTCATAATATTTATCAAAATAATTTGATGTGGAGTGTACGCTAGTTTGATTTAATTATGATTCTTTGTATTCAAACTCATCGGTTATTAACGGCAAAGCCCCTAATTATTGCGGGTTCCAATGGGGCAACACCCCCGTGAGACCCCTTAGCGAGGTTCAAAAGGCAGAGCCACTGGATGGGATCAAGCTGTCTGGTCGGCTTGATAATTCAGACCAAAATTAATTTTAAAATAAATTTTACATGTAAATTCAGAGCAAAAATTGGTTCTAATTAAATGTATTTTTAAATTTTAACATGAAATTGCTAAAAGATAGATATATTTTACGTTCAGATGCTAATCCCTAGAATAGATGCTTTCTTTCATTCTCTTATATGAATTTGATTCTGGTCACAATGCTTGGTTTGAAAATCATACAATCAATCATGTTTGTTCTTGCTCTCGTCTGAATTGTATCTAATTGATTTATTCTAGTAAACAATTGAATAATTTTAATCTGAAAGTAATCTATAGATTATTCTGATTTTTAAATCAAAAGCCCCGAAACAAATGATCGAAATTAAAGAATTACAAGCAATCTTACTATTTATAGCTAACCGATACTACTGAGACATCTAGTAACTCGCATTGACGTGGCATTCCTTACATGTATTGGTCAACTCATTAAATGAGTTGGTCATCTAGTAAAAGTTGACTAACGTTTGATACGTAGTGATCAAGTTGTGGTTCGTAGTCAACACATCATTTCGTAATGAGCCTTTATTCGTAGTGAGCTAGCCTTTACTCATTTGTAGTCATCAGACTTGTTCATTTGTCATTCTTAGTGAGCCTTACTTGTTCATACTCATCAACGCTTAGAATTTTCAGTAAAATTATTGATCATGAACTAATATTTTTCTTTGTTCACAGTGATGAACACTTAAATATTTCTAGATTGTTCGTAGTTAAGCCATTAACTACAAACTAACAACTTGTTAGTTTGTAGTAACAAACATTTAATATTTTCAAACTGTTTTGATCAACATCTTTTAAATCAAACATTTTTTTGAAAACGTTAGTACGTCCTTTATTAACTCCACAGATGTATTCGTATAAGGTTATTAATCTCACCACTTTTGGAAAAATATTTTCGATGGTTTTATTGTTTACAAATTTGTAACGTTGATAATGAAATCAATAATCATGCATTTGTAAAGTGATAAGAAAAAAGTTATGGCAAGGTGGAATCTAAAGCCATGGATCCTGATTGTCATACTGTTGATATCCTATAGATCGAAATCTCCAGCTAACATATATAGTTGGATATCAACGGCAAAAAGAGGTCTTTCATGGTGTTAATTTGTATGATCATGTTATGCGCAATTAATATCGAGTTGGAGAAACACATCGTCCATTCATCTTAGAAATTAATCCAAGCGTTGTCGTCGTGGCTCTACAATCACAACAATAACCTTCGATTTGATTGATCCAAGTGATGGTCTACTCATGGTTTTCACTACAACTTTTAAAGATAATTTTTTTATATCTATCGATGAATGTAACATACATTATATATGTAGCTTTTATTGTTGTTATAAATACTATTGTTTATTAGTTCGGTGCAACTTAACACGCGATTTGTCAAAGTATGATGGTTTAAAATTAAGCATATTAGTTGTTAGTTATTGATAGGTGATCGAGATGGATTATAATAATTGAGAGCGAGGGTTGTACGTTTTAAATTAATGTGAAGCAAAGTCCAAGGAGAAGGTGTAGTTGGTGCAACGTCAAAAACGCAACAAAGTTTTGGTTATGAGACTACATCACGTACACACCAATAATATTAACCAATCAGGTCTCGAGTGTTGTCCACGTCATTTTAGACTTTGGTGGTGTCCATCAACCAAACATCTTTAACGACTAGACTCCACTAAAACATCTAAAACTTTCCTTAAAAGTAATTATTTTATTTTCTTTAGGAAGCGCGTTTGATACGCATCTAATTCTGAGTAAAAAAGCGTATGAACCACTTAATTAGTCGTATGTAGTGTTTGTAGGAGAGAAAAATAAATATATTATATATATGATTATATAACAAATTAATATCTTTATTTAGCTCTCAACACTTTTATATATACATGCACACAAATACACACATATAGTATATATATAGAAAGACAATACATTGCTTCAAGAATACCACGACGTAACGAAGCAGTTGAGCGAAGAAACGCAACCTAGCTTAATAGAAGCAGCACGATATATGCTAAAAGATTTTAAGCTATCTTTGATATTTTGAGTAGATGCCATTAATACTTCATGTTATCTTAGAACAGGGTTTTACTAAACTTTTAAAAAGAAAGACTGCCACTGGCCCTTCCCCTCCTCTAGCTCCAACTTTTACACTTTCACATCTAATATGTTTTTAAAACTTTGTAACATGATATTTTGATCATCTCAAGTTTCTAAGGTTTTAGGTTTATCCTTATATAATTTTTACTTAAAAATACTAATTTCTTACATCTATATTTTAATGTACGTGTTGATACGAGTCAGGTCAAATATAAAACATTTTTGTGCTAATTTTTGTATACGTTTTAAGATGATCTACGTTTTGACGTAAATTTTGTTTAGTGTTTTCATGTTTATTTTTATCTACACTTTAGAAACGCAACGAGTCATATATAATATGTTTTAATTCGACGGTATAAATCCGAGCTACTATACGTTTCGATATAAATTTTGTACGGAAACGAGTCTGGGCGATTGTCATCTATCCTTTATCATGTCACGTATGGCGCCGCCGCACATGCTTTTTTATGTGAATTTTGAATTGATTTACGTTTTGATATACGTTTTGTTTGGGAAAAAAATCGGGTCATATATAATTACTAGGTTAGTCCCGTGTATTACACGGATTGAATAAATAAAATATTAAATAACTAGTTCTAAAAAATTATGTATTATAAGATCATGCTTGAAGATAAAATATGTTTATAACTACGTACAAATAACTACTTTAAGTAAATAAATAATTATGTATTTTTTAACCTTTTATTTTAAAAAAAATTATGATTTTTAAATATTTTGTTTTAAGAAAAATGATAAAAAAAAGTTCGTTGTATTATGTATTTTATAAAATTTATGTTTTTAAAAAGTGTGTTTTTAATTAAAAAACAGGTTTTTAACTTATTAAATTTCATATTTTTAATTTGAATATGGTATGAGTAATATTATTAGTATTCAATATTATTATTAACAATATAGAGAAATGAGAAAGTAAGCATAATGAGTCTTATAATTGTTTCATTGCTTACTTTAGTTTTTTTTATAGATAGATGGATAGGTTAAAAACCATTAATTAAGCGAATTATAATTAGTAATAAATACTAAGAGTTGCAATATAATATTTTAATATAAAATATAATTAAAGTTATATATACGTAATAGTATAAAATAATTATAATAATTTTAACTCTCTTATCTAAAAAGTTTTATATTTAAAACATTCGTTTTAAGATTTTTTTAAAATATTTTCTTATAAAAATCTTATTTTTTTAAATGTTGGTTTGTAAAGATTCATGTTGTTTCAATAAGACAACTTTTTAAAAAATTTCACCTGTTTCTAACTTTTTCTAAAAATAAAATGACTTAAAATATTTTTTTAAAAAAAGGTTTAGTGTATTAGAAAATTTCATATTATATAAAATTTTAAATTTTTATTATTTAGATTTTAATTAAAAGATGTGATTTCCAATTTTCTTAATAAAATCTATTTTTAAAAAAGATAGTTTGATTTTAATAAGAGAGAGAAATATATCAATTAATATAATTAATTTTTAATAAGAGAAAGAAATTTGTTTGAATATTTAAATTACTATAATACTCTTTTGGAAGAAAAATTGGTATGCGCATGTCTAGAATAATGACAAGTGGCAAAAAATAGGATAAGAGAATGACATGTGCCAAAAAAAACTTGTTTTATTAGAGGTTATAGATCATTCTACGGTATAAATTCGAGTTACTTTACATTTCAATATAAAGTTAGTTCGGAAAGAAGTTGGGTTGGTTGTACACTATATTTTATCCCCTGCGTACGATGCCGTTGCAACACGCGACGCTAGTTATTTTCAAAAGGAAACCTTATTTAGGATTCTTTTTATTTTTTACCTTTTAGATGTGCTTGTTCCATTTTCAATGCTAAAGACTAACCAACCAATATTTGACACGAAATCAAATGAATGATTCTTCCTAAATACTTTTCTCAATCTAAGGCTTCTAAATATTAAACAAAAGGAGGACTAAGAGTGGTGGAAGAATAATTAAATGTTAAATTTAATGAATTTACACCATTCAAATCTCGAGTTGGTCTTAGCATGTTATTTGATCTGGATGCTCTAACAAATTCCTTTTCTTCACAGAACTTACAAAGTAAGACAACACGTAAATCAAGCCAAATGGAAAATATGGACTACAAAATTGAGTATAAAAGACCAACTATTGTTTTCCAAAGCGAAGCATAGAAACATATCATAACATGATAAGATAGCTAGTTCGACAAGTTTCGTAGAAACATTCACTATCACCTCTGGAGTTACTACTGAACCTGCATTTACATAAAATGAGAAAGCTACTAGAGATGAAACATCTTATATATGAGGATGAAACATCTTATGAGGATGAAACATCTTATGAGGGTGAAACATCTTATGAGGACATGCCACCACTAGAAGATGTTTAGCCCATTACCTAATCAATCCAATCTAGTTTAAGGAATTCAAATGGAATTTCACTTGGAATCAGGGTAAACATGATGAATATTAGTATAGATTTGAATCAGGGAGTTATGACAAGAAAAAGAGTTAAATATGTAAACATATGTCTTACTTATGTCTCACAACTTTAGCTAAAGAAAGTTGATGAATCCTTAAAAGAATATTTGTAGATCAAAAGACAAGAAGTCTATACTTCTGTAGTTTCTATGAGAAAAGTTACAATAAGTATCAGATGGGCATTCAGAAACAAGATGATGATAGATGTATTGTGGTAAGAAAGAAAGCTAAGTTAGTATCACAAAGATACTTAGAAGAAGGAGTAAATTAATGTTACGTCATCGCTTCAGTTGCAAAAATTGAAGCCATGAGATTATTTCTCGCTTTTTAGCCTTTAAAAACCTTAAGATTATTTACATGGATGTCAAAAGTGTCTTCTTGTATGGTAAGGTGAATCAAGAACTTTGTGTATCAACCACCGGTGTTTGTGGATCCTACACATCTACACCATATGTTAAAATTTGATAAAACTCTCTATGGACCGCACAAAGCTATAAAGCCTGATATGACACACTTTCTACAATTTTATTGCCAAACAAGTTTTCAAAGAGGTAAAACATTTAAAACATTATTTAATAAAAAGGAAATGGAACGTATCCTTATGGTTCAAATAAGGCTGACACGAATATGTTAACACGACACGACACGAAGTTAACAGGTTTCGTGTTTGAACTTAATAGTTTTCATGTCATTAACAGGTCGACATGTTAAAGACACGATAAAAATCGTGTCTTAACAGATCAAACACATGTTAACGTGTTAACGCACATGTTAAGACCTGTTTATATTTTTAGCTTATTAAAATAATTAATATATATATATATATATATATATATATATATATGTATGTATGTATGTATATTTATGATATATGTCATTTTTTCATGTTTAATTTAAAATCCTTATCCCTTGCCCAACCGCGTCAATCGAATACGACTATCACAGTACCACCGATCGAGTCTACAGCCTCCGCCTGAGCTCTCTTCGTACTTCGTATATTACTTCTTTAAACTATGTTATCGGTTAAAATAAAGTTTTTTATTGACTTTTGTTTCAAATATGTCAAGATGATCATGCTAAATATTATGGTATATTCAGGATTTTAATAGACTTCAGCCAATTTTTATTTCACTAAACGTGTGATTTTTATCATGTCTCTTAACAGGCCTTATCATGTAACCTGTTTCTAAACAGGTTCGTGTTCATATCTGGAAAAAATGACACGATTAGTTATCGTGTCGTGTTCGTGTCAGCCCTTATCGTGTTCGTGTCTTATCGTGTTCATGTCTTATCGTGTCGTGTCTGATTTGCTATGCCAGACCGTTCAAATATATGTTAATGACATAATATTAGGGTCTATTACAGAAAATATTTGTCATTTGTTTTAATAGCTAACAATCTAAGTTTAAGATTAGTCTAATAAGGGAACTCACTTTTATTCTAGGGTTGCAAGTAATACAAGCTCCTAATGAAATTTCATTAATCAATCTAAATATGACAAATATATTATGTTAAAAATTGTTTTAGATCACTCTAAACCTGCACCTACACCTATATCCACTAGCATTCACCTTACTTGAGACCTTGAGGGGGAGGATGTTGATAAACACACCTAAAGGACAATGATATGTTTATTAATATAACTATAAGTAGACCTGACATTATATTTGCAACCCGTATGTGTTCAAGATATCAAGGATCTCCTTCTGTCTAACCTAACAACCGTTAAAAGGATTTTTAGATAGCATAAATGAGCCCCATGATTGGCCTTTAGTAATATAAAGATTCTTCTTTTGATCTCTATGGATATACAATCACTGATCATAAAGAATGTAATATTGGTATGAAATACGCATCAGGAGTATGTTAAGTTTTAGATGGAAGGTTGGTATCCTTACAATGTAGAAGTAAACTTGTGTGTCCATATTAACAGCAAAAGCAGAGTACATAGCAGCATTAAGTTGTTGTCCTCAGATATTATGGATACAAAGCCGGGTTATGGATTATGAGATAAATTTTATGAACGTTTTCATTCACATTGACAAAAATAACGCAACTAATAATCTTGTGCCACTCTAAGAGGAGATACATTCATATCAGGTTAAGTTAATTTATATAATCTTTTGGATATTATCAATGATATTTTAGTAACACCTGTCTTTTTGATAAAACGTTACTTGTTTATACCAGTTTTATTCTTTTATAAAGCATTTTCTACTTTAACGGTTTCATTTCTTTATATAACATTCTTAATAATTGTAACGCTCTCTTAGCAACACACGTGTTTTTAGTTTTTTTGATATATAATTTTGAAGAGACTTTGGTATGCTTCTTTGTATCCAGTTCACCACGTTATGTCATTGAAACTGCTATAAATTCGAGGACGTTAGTTATTTCCACACTTTAATATGTCGCGTCGCGCGCGAACATGTTAGTGGTTCAGATTATTTGTAGATAGATGATTATTGAAATAAAATTAAATTGGCCAACTTTGTTCTATATTTAATGAACCTAATTTTCAATGTTAAATTCTTATAACTTTTTTTAACGGCTGGTTAGTTGTTAGAAGTTAGTTAGTAACACCTACTTAGTAATAATTCACTATTGTCAAAGTTTGAACATTGGACCTCCAAGAGAGGTAAAACCTCCGAATGAATTATTTTTAAAATACATACTGAATTAGTATGTTAAGTTTAAGGATTCATGTCTATCACATTTAATAAGATATGTATATAACATACTTATAGAGCACTAAAAAACTAGAGTGCAAATGTCTCGTTGACCGATTTACATCCCATAGATGGAATGAGAAGAGGTCAAACGTTAAAAGTTTTTAAACAGTGAAGTGGATAACGCTTTGACGATAAAGATATCAACATATTATCTGTGAAGAACTCATAGACAACACTTTCAATATAGACAACCATGGTAGCTAATTTGTGCCAACTTGATAGAAAAATGAGATTTAGCACTAGCATTATCATAACTGCATGTAGTATATATCAAGAAATATCAATTCATGACTTTTAATCATCATAGAGGACTCGATATGAATTATATAATTGTAGACATATGGTGGTAGAAATCACACCTTGTTTGTACAAACACGGGTTAGGTTATACAAGCCGCAGTTGCCTACACGTGTCACAAAGCTAAGTGCATAAATATTCACCAACCTAGACCATTTAAATATCACACCCACATCTGTTTGCAAGAAGGGAACCACACACGTAACAAACTTTTTGGGACCACTCTCTACAGTCATACAACATCATCAACACCAATAAATAACATGTAATAGGGATGAAATCTACATACATAAAGCTCTTTTCTCCGATTATCATTACTAATTCTCGCTTCGGGATAGTAGTTACAAGAAAAAATTTCTTTATGTGACGCTATAACAGGTGTTGTTTGCTATGAGGTCATATTTTATGGAAATGTAATTCCAAACATCCAGCATACTCAGTGGAATTCACACTTACAATAGTTAACCTTGTTGAAGTTAACAGAAGAAGAAATTTTATACTAATAATAAAAGAAAAGAAGTTTAATAGATTAATGATCTTAAAGAACATCTGGAGTATTATAAAGGCCACCAATTTTGTTAGGTTTCCTTTAGCCTCACATGCTCAAAGCGTGAGAGGACCATGTTTGTTGGTTTTTTCTTTTCATGAGCGAAGTAACTATTAGATCCATGCAGTGAATTATGCGTCTCATAGTAGTTGGTTAACGGTCATCAGTGATTCAGCTTTTTCTTAAAAACTTAGGTTCAAATATACATGAATACTTCGTATTGAAGCTCTTTACTTTTATTGTTAATCATGTAAAAGAGATTATTCACATGTTGGTTTCACGTTACATCATACCAGCATTAATTATTGCTTTTGTCACAATGTCCATGATGACTTTATTCTATGTAAATTCGTGCTTATAATTATTATACCTTCTCTTTTAAACATCTTTCATAACAAACTGAGATATTGTCAGAAAGAATTACTCGTGATGTCATACAAAAACTCAAATCTCTCAAAGTACAATAAAACTATTTAAATTGTGGAGGTAGGTAGATACACAATTTTCCATATTTTAAACTTGATTAAAATCGTAACATGAGACACAATGCCACTAAAGAATACTAAAATTTGAAACTGACTCTATTATCACCACAACCAAGTTGCATGGTTTGACTTCCAACTTAAAAGTTAACTTTATTTTTTTATGATCATTTAGCAAGTCCTTTGATAGTGCACAAACATAACCAGCCACCAGCCATGTTCTTTTTCTGACCATTTTCCACGTAAGCTTTAGATTATTGTGCTGCCCTGTAGGCTGTAATATGTATGTTCCCAACATTTCCCTCCTGTGGCATAACAAGATACTGTTAACGGTATTTAAAATTGTTAAGTGCATTCATTGTCACTGTAAACATCATGCTAAGGGAGTGTCAACGTTACATGGTGACATCCAATCCATTTGACCTGTTTCACTGTTAGCTTAATCTTGTGACTTGACCCATTTGAGATAAAACACTACCCATATCGACCTGTTATAAGTGAACGAGTAAAAACCGCTCCGTCTAAGTATCAATAAATCTTTGATCGTTTCAAATATATCAAATCATACTCTAGGGTCCCAGGTGATTCATCATCAAACCAATAGAATGATGCAATATGTTTAATCTGATTATGTTTGCTTGCCTCCCCAATTTTCTTTATAAAATCCCGTGTGCATTTTGTATCATTAAGACCCACATCAACAATTGCAATATTGAAAATCCAGACAGATAACAGTGTAAAAAATAGATGCACAAATCGTAGTCAACTTACAGAGGGTGTGCGGATGGATCAATGAATTGTGCAAGATCTAAAGGTAGGGGCACAATCCAAGTATTGGTTCCATACCAGTCAATTGACTATGAAGAAACCTGTAAACTGATTCTGTTGTTGTGGCAGCTATGCGGACAACAACACCAATTCCCTGCAGTTATGAAAAACAGCTTGATAGGTTATTCTTGACGACCAAACTTAATGCTTTGTTAATAAGTCACGTTAACGATCATCAAGAGTGTACAAAATACAATATGAGAAGTCTATTTATAATGGTCGGGTTAAGGTTAATGATTTGTTCCCTAAGATTACGCGCAACCGAGCACATAATTCACACATTCTTTGTCAAGGTATAGAACATTAGCCTACATAAACAGTTAGCACCGATTAGCTCAAGCTGATCAAGAGAAACATCCAAAGCTAACTAGAACTTCCTTACTGTAAATCCAAAACCAAAAGACTACTTAACCGATGAATTGTCAGAGTGTCAGGACAAAGCTGAAACACCACTTGTAGGTTGATCAACAAGCAATATCCTCTTTTCTCTCTAGCTTGATACCTTCTCTAGAAGGCCCATTGAAGCTATACAAAACTTCAACTTCCTTGTAATCACCACCTTAGTAACATATTTCAAGATTCCTTGTGCCAAGTCTTTGACGTTAGCCACCAACCACATGAAAACATATGGATTGTGTCTTCTTTAAGGTCTCCATGTAAGGTAATTATAACATCTAGCTACTCTAGATGTAAATCCTCAACAATCACAAAACTGTGTTGTGAATTATATAGTGTATTGCTAGTGATAATTAAACAAACAAACATACCCAGTATGTCCCACAGAGAGTAGGGTCTGGGAGGGGTAGGTGGTGGTCAGTCTTTCCTTTATCTTGGAAGACAGAGAGACCGCTTCCAAAGAGACCCCCGGCTCGACAACGATAACAGCCAAATTATAGTGCATATATCACATAAGCATACATCACAATAGCGTTTTGTATATGCATATGCATGTCCATAAACAAAATAACCAGATTATATTGCATACATCACATACATCACATAAGCAATAGCATACTCATAACAATCAGAATAATAATGCATACCTCATATAAGCAATTAAGCATACGTCACAAAAGCAAACACAACATCATTGGAACAAGTTTGAGGCAGATAAATTTTACTACGATATTAGGTAAGAAATAAGGAAGATAAATTTTAAAACAATATAAACAATACTAATAGGGCAGTTAGCAGTAAGGCTTCACCTACATTGAACAAATAACGTTACCATGCACATCACGTGCGGACTATCGCATCAAGGCCCACTAGTAGTCCAAGACTTTAAGTCTACGCTTCCACGAACTTCTATCCTCGACCATGTGATCGGAGAGGTGCAACTCTACCATATCCCGGCTAATTATCTCATCCCAGGTCAATTTAGGTCTTCCTCTACTCCTCTTACTATCTAAGATGATGCGCTTTACTGCTTTAACTGGCGCTGACATCTGTCTCGTCTTCACGTGCCCAAACCATCTCAATCTCCCCTCTCGTATTTTGTCCGTGATACAAGCCACCTGTAACCTCTGCCGGAAGACGTCGTTCCTTATCCGATCCAGCCTCGTGTGTCCACACATCTACCTTAGCATTCGCATTTCTGCGACCTCTATTTGTCTCTCGTGCGATTTCTTCATGGCCCAGCAGTTTGTTCCGTATAACATAGCCGAACGAACTGCCACTCTATATAGTTTTCCCTTTAGTCGTGTTGGGAACCTCTTATCACATAAGATCCTTGATGTTGCTCTCCACTTGCACCATTCTGCCTGAACACGATGGGCTACATCACTGTGTATCTCTCCGTCTTTCTGGACGTACGAGCCTAGATATTTGAACCTAAACGTTTGTGGAACCGCCAGGCCCTGAATAGTAATTTGGGTGTCCTCTTCATTCTCTCCAGTGAAGTTACAGTGCATGTATTCCATCTTAGAGTGACTTATCCTTAACCTCTCGTTTAATGCCCTTTTAGATTCTGATATTAGCACAATATCGTCTTCAAACAGCATGCACCACGGGACTGGCTCCTGTATAGACTTGGCCATCTCATCCAACACTACTGTGAAGAGAAATGGGCTCAATGCTGATCCTTGGTGGAGTCCCACTTCCACTGAAAAGAATTTTGTGTCTCCGACTGGAGCTCACACACACGTTTTTGCCCCTTCATACATATCCCTGATTATCTTAACATATCTCTCCTGTACCCTTCTATCCCGTAGACTTTCCCAAATGAATTGTCACGGTACACTGTCATAGGCTTTTTCTAGATCAATGAAGACCATATGTAGGTCCCTTTTCTTTTCTCTATATTTCTCCATTACCCTCCTTATAACGTGCATGGCTTCTGTTGTAGAACGCCCCGGCATAAATCCAAATTGGTTTATCGCTATGTGAGTTTCACGTCTAATTCTCGTGTTTATAACTTTTTCCCATAGTTTCATCGTATGGTTCAAGAGCTTTATTCCCTTGTGTAAGGTTATTAGTAAGGCTGATTCAACCCAAACACTCAAAGTATTTCCTGCATGCATGCACAAGTATATTGAAGTGAAATACTTCGGAAGTTTCACACTGCCTTAGAAATTATTCTAAGTGTGAAATCTTTCGAAGCCAAGACCAATATCTTTCGAAGCCAAGACCAATATCTTTCGAAGCCAAAAGATAAAGTCTTCCGAAGCTTCAAGTACAAAGTCTTCCGAAGTCAACC
>BJCO01636504.1:0-12791 GCA_018326465.1 Flaveria floridana
TAGAGGGAAGAATAAGAAGATCGACTGAAAGGTGAGTTTTCTTGTGTTTTGTAAGGTTTCAACCGAACTCACAGCTTTGGGCTGAGCCTTAAGTGTTCGGGTGTGTGTTCTTGGTGTGTATAGGTGTTAGAACATCAAGAGGGCTCGAGTTTGAAGAAGTTGGTTTAAAGGCAGTAAAAGGTGAGTTCTAGATCCCCTATTTTTGTATTTTTAACATGTTTTGGGGCTGAAAATGTATGTAAATAACTTTTACAACTCACAAGTATGTTATTACTCATAGTTATATGGATGAATGTATGTTTGAGTATGTATGATTGTGTTTCTTGTTTATATGCCTGATCTAGGTGTTTAGTAAGTTAGTATTGGGCTTAGAAATATGTTAGAATGCTGATTTGGGAATTGAAGTTAGTTTGGTTAGACCTGGTAAACTGCCCATGCGCCTAAGTATGGACCAGACGCCCAAGCAGTGTCCATGTGCCTAAGTTCCCCACGCCCTCAACATTTAGCTCATGCGCCTAAGTATGCCTATGCGCCCAACTGCCCATGCGCCCGTATAGTATTCATGTGCCTACATAGTGCTCAGGCACCTAAATAGTTCCTATGCGCCCATATTTTTCCGCAGACGCCTAAGTGTTCCCATGCGTCCAAGTACCCATGCGCCCGCATAGTACCCATGTGCCCGCATAGTACCCATGCGCCTGCATAGTGCTCATGCGCCTAATGCCTTAGAAAATTTTCTGAAATTTTGGGGAAATTGAATTTTAAAGGTTAAGACCTGGAATGTTTAGAGATTATGTTTTGTTAGTATTATGCATGTTTGTGGTCAGATAATTATGTTCCATATTATGTATTATTACGTAACTTTACGTGATGTGTTAATGCTAGTATACGTAAAGTATTATCGTAAATGAAGCGAAAGATTAAAGATAATAAAAAGTGGAACATAATAAGTGAATAAAAGTATTGCAAGCAAAATTTAAGGAGGTTCACAACTCATTGAGATTTGTTAGCACAACTGTGTGTTATATAGCGTGCGATCTTGGCTAACCCATATGGGTTCACACACAGGGGGAGTCAGTCTTGGTGACTGATCTATACGTGCGAAATGGGATCCTTGTCACTTAACCCCAAGGAGGGCTTGGCTTTATGCCCAACGATGGGGTATAGCTTGTAACAGGATCTAGATAGAAGTTAAAGATAATGAAAAAGTGTGAAACGAACGAATACGTTGGATAATGGAAGATAATAAAATATTACCTTGATGTATGTACGATGAATGATAATGTACTAAAGCAAAGAAAATTTTTAAGTAAAAAGGAAAGTAGTTTATTTATAATACTACAACTCACTTAACAACGTTGACTTTTATACATTTTCAGTTGGCAGGTAATTCGTTGCTGAGGATGGCACGAGGGTGAAGCTACTTGGCAAATAAGAGACTGGCATCTATCTTGTGCATACATGTTATTTTTGTCTTCTAATGCAACTAAATATTATTTTGTAACTTTAACAATGATGTATTACTTGGTAAAAGTGATTATCAATCCATGAGGTGGGTTTTGTTAAATTATTCCGCTACAATGTTTTTTTTGTATTCTAATGAATATTGTTGTGTTTTAAATATTATGTGCAATGAATGTCCAACTGTATGTGTTCCCGGAAAGGGTCCTTACAAGTCGGTATCAGAGTCAAAGTGTAAGAAAATTTTGTAAATTGTTTTCAAAACCTAAAACTTAAACTGAGAATGAGACAAGAAAAAGGAAGGATGCCAGCCCACGTAGCTACGTGCCATCAGGTAATTTTCTTAAAGTTAATTGGTATTACCTGTGTGTATTATTTGACTTATGTGCTCTTAGTATATTTGAATACTGATGTAGTCAGGATAGGAAATGCTTGGGGAATGAAGAGTAAAGTAAGTGGCTAATTACAACTCGCCACTGTTATTAGGGAATTACTATACTTGACATTATCTGAGCTGGTACCTTGACTGATCGTATTGGTGTTTAAATCTTATAGTGATTAGAGATGGACGGTGGTAGATCATCAAAGGGCTCACAAGGTGGAGTACGTGGTGGACGTCATGTTGGACCGCGTGTCACAAGGAACAGGGCTAGAGCTGCTGAAACGGCACTTCAAGAGCTCGAGATCCATCACCAGGAAGATGGTGATAAGAGTGCAAACCTGAGGGCCTCAGTGAAGGAGGCAGTAGTTGAGGTGGTTTATCAAGTCATGCAGACAATTCTACCATCTATGGTGACTGAAGTGATTAGGGATGTGAGGGAGGATGAAAAGAAGGAGAAGAAGGAAAAGAGGAAGACTATGGAGAGGGGAGAAAGAGAGCAACCAGAGGCTGAGACAGTTGCGTCCAGTGATGATAAAAAGGAGGAGGCTGTGCAGGAAACTGCACGGGGTTGTAACTACGGGGCATTTCAAAGATGCAAGCCCCTAACGTTTGATGGGAATGGCAATGCTACTGCTTCTCACTGATGGGTGAGGGAGATAGAGGCGGTACTTGATATTAGCGAGTGCCGGGAAGGTCAGAAGGTGAAGTTCACTACCCACTCATTTGTGGATTTAGCCTTATGCTGGTAGGACAACATTGTTTAGGCTGAGGGTAGCAGAGCCATTAGCAGGATGAGATGGCCAGAATTGAAGAAGCTAGTGATTGAGGAATACTGTCCTCATAGAGAGCTGGATAAGATTGAGTAGGAGTTCCTACAGCTGGAGGCGGAAACCATGAAACACCAGCGTATACGACGAAATTCTTGAGATGGGAAGGCTGGTGCCAGATCAGGTGACGCCCGTGGCATGAAAGATCAAGAGATACATTCAGGGTCTGCTGGCGGATATCCGCAGACATCTGATCGCTGCACGGCCAGGTACGTTCAGGTCGATGGTCGATTTGGCAGGAAGACTATATGGTGAGAGAGAAGTGGTGGCCATGGCGGAGGTGAGTAATAAGGGTGGTGGTGACAAGAACTGGAATGGGAAGTGGTTTGATCATGGTGGTTTCACTCCAAATAACAAAAAGTCAAGGGTGGATGAATGAATGGTAGTTACATCGGGTGCAGGGACGAAGAGGTGTGGAAAATGAGGAAAGGAGCATACGGGAGAGTGTAAGTAGGGATTGAATGTCTCCTTCAAATGTGGGAAGCTCTGGCACATGGAAAGAGAGTGCGGGGTTGTAAGGTTTTATAACTGTGGTGAGTAGGGCCATTTGAGTAGGGATTGCAAGAAGTTAAGGGCTGAAAGTTGTGGGGCGAAGAAGAGGACTGGGAATGAAGGGCAGAGAGCGAGCGCCAGAGCATTCACTATGACCACAGAGGAGGCTAGGTTGGACCCCAATGTCATGTCAGGTACGTTCCTAGTAAACCAAACTTATAGCTCTGTGTCATTTGATTCTAGTACTAGTAGGAGTTTCATTTCTACTACTTTCTGTGCTAAGTTGTTTGTTAGAAGTAAAAGTATTGATGGGCCCTTTGTCGTAGAAACTGCTATTGGTAAATCCACCAGGATATATGATGCTTTAGAGGATTGCGTGATAGAATTAGAAGGTCATAAGTTTCCTAGTACACTGTTTGTGATGACCTTAGGCGGATTTGATGTAGTCTTAAGGATAGATTGGCTAGCAACCTACAAGGAAAATATTATGTGTCGAAAGAAGATGACTCGATTGGTTGTGCTCGACGAGAGTGTGGTGACAATTTATGGTGATAGGGTACGTACGGTCTCGAAAGTGATTTCGATGGTGGTGGCAGATAAGTGTATAAAACGAGAGTGTAACACCTATTTAGCTTACATGAAGGATATGGATGCGTCAGTGCCACAACTGTCCAACGTACCAGTTGTGTGTGACTTCCCAGACGTGTTTCCGGAGGACCTATCTGGTGTGCCACCTGACCGTGAGATTGAGTTCCAGATTGATCTGATACCTGGTGTTCAACCTGTTGCAAAGGCACTCTATCTTCTAGCTCCAACTGAGATGAAGGAACTGATGGCCCAGTTGCAAGAGCTATTAGATAAGGGGTTCATTCGACCAAGTATCTCTCCATGGGGTGCTCCAGTCTTATTTGTAAAGAAGAAGGATGGTAGCATGAGGATGTGCATCGACTACCGTGAGTTAAACAAGTTGACGGTGAAGAAGCAGTATCATTTACCAAGGATTGACGACTTGTTTGATCAGCTTCGAGGTGCCAATTGGTTATAGAGGATAGATCTTTGATCTAATTACCATCAGTTGACGGTGAAGTAGCAGGACATTCCTAAGACAGCTTTTCGCACGCGTTATGGACACTATGAATTTCTCGTGATGTCCTTTGGTTTGACCAACGCACCAGCTGCCTTTGTGGACTTGATGAATCGGGTGTGTCAGCCGATATTGGATAAATCAGTAATTATGTTCATTGATGATATCCTGATTTATTTGAAGAGTGAAGAGGAGCATGCCTGTCATATTCAGAAGGTACTAGAGAAGCTTAGAAAGGAGAGGCTGTATGCCAAGTTCTTTAAATGTATGTTCTGGTTGCGGGAGGTTTAGTTTTGAGGTCATGTTGTTAATCTTGAAGGGATAATGGTAGACCTAGAAAATGTGGAAGCAATGATGCAATGTAAATCTCCAAAGACGTCATCCGAGATCCGTAGTTTCTTGGGTTTGGTGGGCTATTACAGAATATTTATCTAAGACTTCTCCAAGATAGCTTCTCCGTTGACCAAATTGACCCATAAAGATGTGAAGTTTGTATGGGGTCTGTAGCAAGAGAAGGTTTTTAATAGAGCTAAAGGCGCGGTTGACTCAAGCTCCTGTCTTGACGTTACCCGATGGAAGCGAAGACTTGGTTGTCTATTCGGATGCTTCCTGTTCGGGATTGGGTTGCTTGCTTATGAAATGAAGGAAGGTTATAGCCTATGCATCCTGACAATTGAAGATCCTTGAGGCTAACTACCCTACCCATGATTTGGAGCTAGCGGCTGTGGTCTTTGCGTTGAAGATTTGGCGACACTACTTATCCGGGACGAAGTGCACCATCTTCACTGACCACAAGAGCTTGAAGTACTTATTTAAGCAGAAGGATCTCTACATAAGGCAAAAGAGATGGTTGGAGCTCAATAAGAATTAAGACTGTAAGATCCATTATCATCCAGGTAAGGCCAACGTTGTGGCCGATGCCCTTAGCCGAAAGGAGAGACCCGAGCCAATTCAGGTGAAGGCCTATCAGTTGGTTATGACCGCTGATGTGATGAAATAGATCAAGGAGTTTCTGGACGAAGCACTTAAAGAGGATCGGATTAATTCCAAACGTATGAAGGGTCTAGTCGTAGAATTGGGTGAGACACTCTCGGTGTTAGAACCCGAACTAGACGGATGCGGATCCCTCGTTATAGAGACCTACGGGGGCGAATCATGGATGAAGCTCATAAGACTCTATACTAGATTCATCCTGGTGCCACAAAGATGTACCAGGATATGAAGAAAGATTATTGGTGGCCAGGAATGAAGCGCGATGTATCCGAGTACTTTAGCAAGTTGCTTACTTGTTTGCTAGTAAAGGCGGAGCATCAGAAGCCAAACGGGAAGATCCAATCGCTGGATCTACTGGATATACCCGAGTGGAAATGGGAACATATCACCATGGACTTTATTACAAAGTTGGCGTGTACAACAGCAAGTGGTTCGAGCCATATGGGTGATAGTTGACCGTTTGATGAAGAGTGCTCACTTTCTACCGATCCGCAAGATGTATTGATCTTAGAGGTTTGCGGATCTTTTCATCAAAGATATTGTATCTCGTCATGGTGTACCGGTGTCTATTGTGTCTGACCGCGACACTCAGTTTACATATAAGTTTTGGAAGAGATTTCACGATGCGATGGGCATGAGGTTACATATCAGTACGACTTACCACCCTCAGACAGATGGTCAGTCAGAAAGGACCATCCAGACGCTAGAAGATATGCTTTGGGCATGTGTCATCAATTTTGGTAGAAGTTGGGAAGAACATTTACCGTTAGCTGAATTCTCATACAACAACATTTATCATGCCAACACTGGTATGCCACCATATGAGATGCTATACCATAGAAAGTGTAGAATGCTCGTATGTTGGGGTGACATTGGACAGAAGGAGTTAGGAAGCGTTGAAGTGATTGAGGCTAAGACTGAAAAGTTGGATAAGATCAAGGCCTTTACGAAGGCGGCAAAAGATAGGAAAAAGTCGTATGATGACAAAAGACAAAGACCGATTGAATTCAAGGTGGGCGACAAAGTTATGTTGAAGGTTTCACCTTGGAAAGGTATCATTCGGTTTAGAAAGTGGGGTAAGTTGAGCCCAAGGTATATAGGGCCTTTCCGAATCATTGCTTGAGTAGGAGAGGTGGCCTATAGGTTGGAGCAACCCGATGAGTTAAGTGGGATTCATCCAACATTCCATGTATCTAATTTAACAAAGTGCTTAGCAGATGAAGATATGATTGTACCATTGGAAGACATTCAAGTGGATGAATGGCTTAATTATGTAGAGCAACCAGTTGCAATCATTGTCCGAAAAGAGAATAAACTACGGTATAAGGTGGTTCAACTGGTGTGAGTACAGTGGAGGCACAAGAAAGGGTTCGAGTCTATGTGGGAGATGGAAGAAGAAATGAGACAGCATTACCCATAACTGTTCAAGGAATGATAGGTTTTGGGGACGAAACCTATATAAGCGGGGTGGACTTGTAACTGTTAGGACCGATTTTGTATGGAGTACTAACAGATTCTGCATTATACCGAATCAAATAGTCCAGAATCCTATTTGATTGGCAATCCTATTTGCTTGGTGATCCAATCAGTGCGAATGACAAGCTAATCAATCCTACGATGAAACAAACGTTAAGAACGTATGAGAATTGATCAGAAACGAACTATGAACTTGGATTGATGTTTTCGTACTCTTTGGATGGCTAGGGTAAGTATGTATTCGAAGTGTTATGTTTTTCAACAAATTACGTGGTATTTATAGGTTTCCTGTCTTCAGTCGTACGACTGAACCATTAGCATGGTTCAGTCGTGCGACTGAATCATGCGATTGACTCATACGCACGATTGAAGGTTCAGCCATGCGACTGACTCAATCTTATGTTTCAGTCGTGCGACTGATCCAGTCTTCTGGTGCAGTCGTGCGACTGATCCATAAGCATGATATGTTCATGCGTATGGTCCATTAGCATGGTCCATTCATATGAACTATCACATGGATAAGTTAAACATACTTCTAAGTTCTTATTTATTTAGAACCATGTAGAACAACATCAAACCTATATAGCTAGTTCATACACATGCAACACATTCAATATAATGATATCATGACATAAACAAACATAAATTAACATCACAATGCACTTCAAATATCATTCATTCAATCATTACATCGATTACATATATGTAAGACATGAAAGACTTTTACATTTCATAACATAAACTAGGTACATCAATATGTATCAACAAACTCCCCCTTGGACCTAGTTTACTCTATTGTCTAACAGTCTTCACATGCGTTTGGAACATCTTGTACTTCTCTTCTTGTGTAACTCCTACATGTATCTCAAATGCAAAGCAGAGTCTTATGACGTGTTGGAACTGTAGAGCTTGTACGATGTCCTGCGTGTCGTAGAATAGTTGCCACTTGTATAGAGTGTAGACATCGTCTTTGGACAAGTTGGTCAGCCACATAGGGTCAAACACCCGGATAGTCTCAATGTGAGCATCTTTGTGCAAAACTATGACTGCTTCACCTGTTTGCCAGTCGTAGTACCACAATTTGAAGTGTGGAGTAAAGTCCTGAGGCATCTCCCGCAATGGGATCTTTGACATTGTACGCGGAGGACTCCACTTCAGCACTACCTTAGGCTTTCTAGTATGTGGATCAACTTCGGTCTTATTGATTAACCGTTTAGGCTGTTAAGGCCTGAAGTTGACCCACCTGGTATGGTACTCTTTCTTCAACGCCATCTCAAACCACCCCGACATCTTCCTAGGGTTGGCGTACAAAAGGTCTAAACAGGCAAGCCTGTTTAACCCAAAACCAGGGAGAGTCTTCAGATCATGTGGGTATCTGAAGTACTCTATTTCCTTCTCTCTTTTTACCACGTACACATCCAAGTCTTCAAAATACGCCTAGCTAATGATCTTGCCTGACACCTTCTGGAGCTTCTTGACTCTGTAGAGTTTGGTGTAGGCGTTAGACTTTTGCGGTTGTTGCTGGGCTCTCATCTCTTCTGAACAAACTGCCCATTCAGCTTTCTTGATGTCAACATCAGTGTCCAAAGCTTGGGCTTTCCCTTCTTCTTTCTCATTCTCTTTCTCTTGAGCATCAAGAGCTCTAAATTTATCACTGCCAAATGTTTCACCCAAATCGGGGATAACATTTCCATATTGGTCAGTGTACTGTGGATACTCTTATGCTGTGATATCCTCTATATCAATCTCATTGGCACCCTACAGCTCTTCATCACTCATGACATCAACCTCGGGAGCGTCCTTGACTAGCTCATCCGGGTTGAGTCTGAACATATCTGCCAGCTGCTCGTCTGTGAGATCATGAATGATCTCTCCCTCCTTGGGTGTATAGCTCACAGATCGTCGTACAAACCCTTGCAAATCAAGAATCATTGTTAGCTGAGTCTTGATTTGCTAAGGGGGTGACGTCATGCTCATCAGTCTGTTGAGATTCATTTGATTGTTTAAACATGCAAAACCATAGAAACGCGTAAGTAATCAATTCATTTACATTAATAAACTTTGATAAACAAAAGATAATCAAAAGCTAAGACAACTAATCATTACTCTTGTCCTTGTCACTTGGCTCTTCAGCTTGAGAGGCTGAGATGGACTGTCTTGATTCTTGACGTCTTTTTGTCCTCCGTTCCTGAGCCGCTGGATCTGAGGCTGATGTAGATGCATCACCTTCAGCCTCATCCTCATCACCTCCCTCTCTATCCTTTCCACTTCCCTCTCCTTTAATATCATCATCATCATTAGACTACTCATCATCAGATGACTCGTCATCATCATCATCATCACCATCGTCACCATCAGCTTTAATCTTGAGAGGCTCGCCTTTAGTGCCCTTTAGCCTTAGGCATAGCTGCTTGTTCCTCTTCTCAACATTCTCTATTCGCTTCACCGATGCCATCAGAAGATCGTTCTGTGCGGTTAAGGCACGGTAAGCTCTGGAAAAATATCCCTAGAGGGCAGCTTCCTTCTCAGTCAGATGTGCAATCTGTTGACTTTGAGCTGCAGTCCTCTCAGTCAGTAGGGCGATCTGCTTGCCCTGCTCAGCTTTGACAGCCATCAACTGAGTCATCTGGTTTGCTCGTATATCATCAGTTGCAAGCAGTTTCAGAACCAGACGGTTGAGGCTGGCAAGCTGTTCCTCTAACCCAATGTTGGGCAGAGAGGATCCCAGTGGTAGTACGGATGAGGTGGATGGTCCGACATGTGATGTGGTGGGTGGAGTGGTGGATGTAGTATATATGGGAGTGGTGGTGGTTGTGGTTTGAGGTGGAATGGTTGAAGTGGGTGGAGTGGCGGTAGCTGTAGTGGTGGTGGTAGGTGTGATGGGAGTGGTGGATGTAGTGAATGTGGTAGTGGTAGGTGTGGTAGGGATGGTGGATATAGTGGCTGTGGTGGTAGAGGAGGTCATCAACACTATACGTCTTCTTTTGGCCTTTTTGCCATGTGGCTGTGCCATCCTCTTCAATCGTGAGCCCTTAGAGCTCTGGGCTCCCCCTAGGCTTGGCTGGGGTGGAGTGTAACTAGGATCGGCAGTATCAGTACTATCACCCCCAGCCCGACGTCCTCCAACAGCCTCCATACCCCGGTTGGTAGCAACCACACGGCTACCAACTGTCCTTGTGAGGGGCTCCTCATCGGACTCCTCATCTTCATCATCTGGAAGAAAGTCCCGATGGATGGGTGCCTGCTCCAATCCACCGAGAGCTAAGGAACTAGCATGTGTGGGTGGTGGAGATGTAGTGGAAGTGTCAGTGGCCCTTGGTTCACTAGGGCTTTTATCTCCACTACCTTGACCGTCATCGTCATCATCATCGTCATCAACAGCAGCCATGACTGGCTCAACAGCCGAATCGCTGTCATCATGACGCCACTTTTTACGAGCTGGTGCCACGTACTCCGCCCTGGCCAGATGGCCGAACAACCTCCTAACCGGGGGCTTCACCTGCTTCCCCTGGTAAACCTTCATCCTTCCTAAGGTGGTGTAGTCCATAACTTCCAACGACACCGCATCATCCTTCTCCTTGGGAAGGCGAGGAAGCTTCTCGTCTATCATCATCTGAAAAAACCTCGGGTACATGCAAAATCCTTCTTTCCCCTTGGCCTCAATGTTCTCTATCAGATAGGTAAAGAACGTCCATGAGAACTGAACGGATGGTTCAGCACCAACACCACATAAGCATTCTAAATCAGATCGGATAGCTCATCGAGTCCTCCTCTCCTTGAGGCTATGTACTTCAAGATCACATGTGCCAGATACTTAAATTGAAGGCACATGTTACTCTTGTTCAGTACGCCGGTGTTGATATCACCAGCGTACTTGATCTTGAGGAAGCATCCCCGTACCATTAGGGGATGCAGCTTGGTTGGGTGTGCACCATCGTCACCCAATGCCAAGACTCGCCTGGTATCCTCTTCACCGATGTGGATATCTTCCCTAAAGATAGAGCTCTTAATGCAGTAGGGCTCTGTAGATCTGTCAACAATGGCGTTCTCCCAGAACGTTTGTTGAATCAACCTATACGGTATATATGGTGTAGATATGGCGGTGGAGATCCACGAACGTCGAAGAAAACCAATGATCCCGGTAAACTCAGAAGCATTCTGCGATGTGGGGTCCAGATGAGCACATATATTATGCTTAGTGCTCATCGTCCATCTATCTGCAATATTGCTGCAATACAAGGGACAAACACATTAGATCCGTTCATAATAGATAAACGATTTGACTTAGAACAGATTTTGACCAATCTGGTTCAATCGTGCGATTGAACCATACGACTGGGTTCAGTCGTACGATTGAGCCTGCAACTGAGTTCAATCGTGTGCAAAGCCATGCGGTTGAGTCAGTCGTGCGACTGAATCAGTGATTGGTTCAATCGTGCGATTGAAGCATGCGACGGGCTTAATCGTGCGACTGAAGTTCATCAGTCTGTCCATTCGCATAAACCCCTGTGCGACACTATAAAATTGAATCTCATCATCAAGTGAAATTAGACGTTGTTTTTATGTTCATATGGTTCGCAGGGACTCAATATAGCACTTAAACTCTTTTAAATCGACATTTTTAATCATTTAAGTGGTCTATTTTAGTGTTTGTGAACCGATTATTATTTTGAACGATTTAGGTCATTTAGGTTCGATTTAAGTTCTTATATGTCCAGATTCCTATCGCAAATTACCTATAGATGAGTATACTGAGGGTTAGAACACAAATCAGAAAGTAATCTCAAACGTTCGAAATTTTGGCAGAGTAACAGGGCTTAGGCAGGTTTTGGAAAGTTTGAAGTCTGGTAGAGATTGTGACCAAATGAGCCTCTATTTATACTGTTTTGGGTTTCATTCGTGCGATTGGACCCATACGCATGGCTCAATCATGCGACTGAGATTCAGTCGTGCGACTGACTCCATACTCCTCTCTTCAGTCGTGCGACTGGCTCAGTCTTATCTCTCCAGTCGTGCGACTGGCTCAGTCTTGTGGTCCAATCGCATGACTGTCTCATCCTCATGGACCAATCGTATGACTGGCTCAATCTCATGGTCCAATCGTATGACTGGCTCAATCTCATGGTCCAATCATACAATTGACTCATTCTTATGATTCAATCGTATGATTGGTTCATACTTATGACCCAATCGTGCGATTGATTCATACTGATGAGTAGACTTCATAATTTTTTTTTCAAACCTTTAGTTTTAACTTTTGATTGATATAACATTATGAGCACCGATCATCTCAGACATGATCCTTTGATTGAAAAACCGTTTGATTACCTCAAACGTGATCCTTTTAATCTACACAATTTGGTCACCTCAGATGTGACCCTTTTAACTTTCAATCCTTGATCATCTCAGATATGATCCTTTTAATTTAAAACAGTCTGGGTCACCTCAGACATGACCCTTCTTAAGGTATGATTCACAGAGTTCATTTTGTTACATAGTCCGACAATGACGCAAAAAGATAACTAAAACATAAAAGCAACTTGAAATTAAACAAAACAAGACATATTTTTGTGTTTTTGTGTGAGGTGGGTTGAAAACTTTTAAGTATCATTTAACCGATTTCTCCCCTTGAGCAGAACAACTTCAGTTTGGTTTTTATCATCTCTGGAAAGATTCATATGCAATCATACAAGTGTATCATAATCATTTGGGACTCCTTGATATATGTTTAAAGTAATGATACTTATTACTCACCGAGTCATAAGCACTTACAGGAAATCATACTAGAGCTGTGAGAAGCACACAATGATTTCGATTGTCGGGAGTTATAGCCACGATGATTGTCAGTATTGTTGTCCACTTAAATCCATACACAGACTTTTAACTCACATTGATGATTAGATTTTATTATTTCAACAAGCGTTTGTGGATCCCACACTTATATGGTCATCAACAATTCTCAGGAGATTTTTGAGCGGTCTACGGGTTTTGAGACAAGAAGAAACTATTCTGAGAGCTTTCAAAGAGATGCTAAGCCTCAGGTCAGTGCCATCGCACAGTAGAGAGGCGCAAACAA
>BJCO01636507.1:0-12959 GCA_018326465.1 Flaveria floridana
ACTGTATCGGTTTACTTTATGTTCTGTTTATCAAAACCTGTGAACTCACCAACCTTGTGTTGACACTTTAGCATTTTTCTTTCAGGTCCACAAGACGTGCACGATTAGGAGCATCCATTCATGCATTTATTATCTCACATGACTTATTTAACATTTTTCAGTAAATTTCATTTATTCGGTTTGCGCGTGTTGCGCTATTTAAACAATTAAGATTTACTATGCTTCCGTGACTTCTGTTTGTTTACATTAAAAACTTAGTCTTTGGTAATATCAAACTTTAAAAACAGATTATGTTTTATAATTAACGTGTCGTTTGGTGTAACTAGTGGCTGAGATCCTGGAAGTCACACGCCTAACAGTAATACCCCATTTGTGGAAATTGAGGGTGTGACAAAATGATTCAATCCTAGCACCCTAGAATCAAAATTGAAGTAATAATCTATTTGTTCTAAGGTCAAGTGGGTGTAACTAGGTGTGTTATAATATTAAAAGTTCAACTAGCTTTGATTTGTTAGGGTTTTGCTCTAAAAGTTTCCCTTTTAGTAAAGTTAGGGTTTTTGTAGTATGACATGTTCTTATGATCCTTATAAATGTGTTTACATATAAATAAGTTTAATACTATTTTCTGGCCACTAAGTTACTAAATTTTTAGTTATATTTCAAAATTTACACTTTGGCCCCTTAAGTTTCAAAATTTGCAATTTTACCCCCAAAGTTGTATGCTTTCCATTTCTTGACTCAAAGATGGTCCTTATTAGTTTATAAGGATCTTTATATTATTTTTAGACTCATTTTAACTTATCTTTTCCAGATTTATCCTTGAGGTATTTACAAATCAAAATTCTAGTTAACGGTTGCGGTAAAACCGACGTTTTTGATAGTTTGTTTTCATTCCTTCTGTTTTCACCCAAATAACATTTAAACATGATTTAATGACTTATATTTAGTCTAATAAGCTGTTAAAATATTTTTTGGGCTCTCTTGACTAAATACTCCATTTTTAAAGATTTACCCGTTAAACGCGTTTTTACCCGGAACCAAACGTCCAAATATGTTTTATTTCAAGTTATCACCTATTTCTTGACTCAATGACCCAAAGTTACTGAAATATTTTGTTCTTAGTGGATTATCTCTTTTATTATTTTTAAGATTTCACCCAAAAATTACCCGATTAAGTCTCATTTTAACGTTTAACTTCATTTAATCATGAGTTTAACCCAAATATCATCAATCTCGAACATTTTGCCTATTATTTTCATATCAGAGCCGGGAATTCTATTTAATATGGAAAATTACCCGAATATGTTTTATTTCAAGCTTTTGTAGTCAGTGCAAATTATGCACTTAGTGCCATAGAGGTAGTGTCTCCATATTTTGAGAGCAAACACTACAGCACTCAATTCCAAATCGTGCATTGTGTAATTCCTTTCATGTTCGTTCAGCAATCTGGATGCATAAGCGATAACCTTTTCCCGCTGCATTAGCACGTAACCAAATCCTTGACGCGAGGCGTCACAATAGACTACAAAGTCCTCTGTTCCCTTTGGTAGGGCAAGTATAGGTGTGTTGCATAGTTTTTCCTTTAATAGATTGAAGGATTTATCTTGTTCCTTTCCCTATTCATAAGTTGTATCTTTCTTGGTGAATGCAGTTAATGGTTGTACTGTTCGTGAGAAGTCTTTGATAAACCTCTGTAGTAGCCAGCCAAACCAAGAAATTGCCTCCGTAGGAGTTTCTGGGATCTTCCAGTTTTTAATAGCTTCTACTTTTGCTGGATCCACTTGGATTCCATCTTTGTTCACTATGTGTCCGAGAAACTGGATTTCACACATCCAAAACTCATATTTGGAGAATTTTGCGTATAGTTGCTCGTTCTCGAGTAGTTCAAGGATTAGTCGAAGATGCTTCTTATGATCTTCTTTGCTTCGAGAGTAGATCAAAATATCGTCAATAAACACGATCACGAACTTTTCTAGGTATGGGCGGCACACACGATTCATGAGGTCCATGAATGCTGCTGGCGCGTTGGTCAATCCGAAAGGCATGACTAAGTACTCATAGTGCCCATATCTGGTTGCGAAAGCTGTCTTGGCGATGTCTTCTTCTTTTATCTTTAGTTGGTAGTATCCTGATCGCAAGTTTATCTTAGAGAAATAGCTAGCTCTTAGCAATTGATCGAATAGATCGTCAATTCTGGGAAGAGGATACTGGTTCTTTACGGTAAGTTTATTTAGTTCTCGGTAGTCGCTGCACATTCTCAATGTTCCATTTTTCTTCTTAACAAATAGTATCAGAGCACCCAACGGTGAAATACTTGGTCGTAAAAACATTTTATCAAGTAGCTCTTGGATTCGTAGCATCAGCTCGTTCATTTCAGGCGGAGCAAGTTGATAAGGTGCTATGGTCACAAGCGCGGCACCAGGTACCAAATCTATCTGGAACTCAACTTGTCAGGTCGGAGGTATTCCTGCTAAGTCTTCGGGAAATACTTCCATGTACTCAGACACCACGGGCATGTTTTCAATCTTCTTTTCCCCTTTGGCCTTCGTCACATAAATTATAAATCCGGCATGTCCTTTCTTGAGGCTCTTGGTATCCTTTAGGTGAGATATTATCGGACATAGTGGGTGGTTTCTCTCTCCCTGGACTACTAACGTTTCCCCATTGGCTAAAGGTATCTTAAGCAAACGCTCGTCACACACGATTTTAGCCCTATTTCTAGCCAACCAATTCATTCCTACCACCACATCAAAACCTCCTAATTTAATAGGCATTAAGTCTATACCAAATGAATTACCCTCTAGGACCAATTTGCAATCCTTGATGATTTCGTTAGTTTCTATTATATTATCGTCAACCAATTCAACGGTAAACATATCACTTAAGGTGTATTTTTCCAAATCAATCAAAGGCCTAAAGGTATTGGAAACAAAACTAGCAGTTGCCCCAGTATCAAATAGAACGGTTGCAGGATGGTTGTTTATAAGAAACGAACCACTCACCATATCAGGTTCTTTGCATGCACCGTTCAGATCCATCATGAACGCTCTTCCCTTGGGTTTGTTAGGCCTGGTATCTTTGTCTCCTGCTAGCTTGGGACACTTATTCCTCATATGCCCCGGGTCTCCACACTCATAACATTGTTTCCCTGGTGCGTACGTGCAATCCTTAATTAAATGACCAGTTCATTTGCACCTAAAACAGGGCATTGGGTTACACTCTCCCTGATGGTGTAATATGCATTTGTTGTAGAAAGGACTTGTGCCTAGGTATAACCTTCGTGGCTTCCCACTCTGGTCATTACGCCTTACAACTTCTCCAGATCTTTTGCTTGAACTACCGATGCTGGCAACCCCCTTCCTGGTATCAAACCACTTCTTAGTATCAAACCACTTCCTTTTCTTATCTATTTCCTTCTTCCTATCCTCGGTCTTCATAGGTTCAGTCCAACCAGCTCTGACTAGGTCATCAGTCAGGCTACTGGTTAAATCAACCGTAGCTTGTAGGGTTATGGGTTTGGAAGACCAGACCATGCCCCTAACTCTAGGGTGTAATCCCCATATGAAACGGGCTACTCCCTTGGCTTCTAGTGTTACCAGATGTGGCACCAATCAAGACAAGGACAGGAAACGGTTGACGTACTCCGTATAATTTGGGCCTTTCATCTCTAAACTCAGAAATTCAGATTCCAGTTTCTCCAACTGGTTGATTGGGCAGTACTTGTTGGTTATTAAATCTCTGAATTTGGTCCAATTCATCTTACTGGCTGCGTTCCTTCGTCTAGGCTTTATGATGGTTTACCACCATTCCAGTGTGGGTCCCTTGAGTGATTTGGAAGCAAACCTCACCATATGCTCGAGTTTACATGTTTATACATAATGTCCCTATTTCATTGTACTTTAATGTTTATGTCTTTCAATATTACATATGTGTAATACATGGATGTTTTAGTAATATGATATGTGGTTGAATGTATATTTGTTATTGAATGTATTTTATTCTTATATCATTTATAATTACACGCTTGAATGAATATTATATATGGGTTTGTAATAGTCAGTCACCGTTCTGAGTTAATAATGATTCAAGAATGTATTTGACTTAGTCTTATGGTTATTCATGCTAATGGACCATGCTTATAGGCTAGTCGCATGACTGTACCAGGTGAGTGGGTTAGTCGCACGACTGAGTCATGAGACTGGCTCAGTCGCACGAGTTGACCAAGTGTATGCTTCAATCGTGCGCATGAACAAATCGTATGGCTCAGACGCACGACTGAACCATGCTAATGGCTCAGTCGTACTACTGTATACTGAAACCTATAAATACCACGTAATTCATGAAAAGACGTAACACTTTGAATTCTATCATACCCTAGCCGTCCAGAGAGTTCTATCTCGTCTACCCAAGTTCATAGTTCGTCCCGGATCGTTTTCTAATCACTCTTAACGTTGTTCTATTGTTAGATTGATTCGTGTTTTTCGTTCTCACTGATTGGATCACCAATAAAATAGGATTCCACTCTATTTGATTAGGTTACACATTGAATCTGTTAGTACTCCGTCCGTACACGGTCCTAACATTACACTTGCTGATGTCCAATACAGCTTCAATTTCATCCAGCCACCTATATGTCTCAATTAAACCCTCGGTGCCATAGAAGTCCTTCAGCTTGCAGGCCATGAATGTCTTGTAGGAACACCAATTCGTTATCTCTTCAGTGTCCTCGTTGTTGGCTTTTGTATTCTCAAGCCCACCAGTTCCGGTTGCATTTCCCCGGTCGGCGTTGATCTGGGCAATGAATGTGGGGATGGCATTTGCAATTTGCTGTGCCACTAGGTTGGCAATTCTTTCATCATTTTCCTGGTTAACATTCCCTCCACATGGTGTCCCAGGTGGAGTAGGTGGTTGGTTCCCAGTGGGTCTAGCTCCCGTATGTTGACCTCTAGTAGCTCCTCGTCTTCCAATGAAAGTTCCTCATCGGTTCGGCATTCGGATAGCATCATAGATGAATTCATTTAGCATCTCATATATTTTGGTTTCAAGTATCCCGTTTATGTCAAAGTTACCCTTATTAGTCGCGCTAGCTAATTACATGATGGTATAATGCACAGAACATGACACAAACATATATATAGATTTCTTCAACCACAAGGGTTGACTCGTTCATATTACACAAATCAAATTTCTACCATATAATATTGCAATTCAATTCCAGTCACCCTACAAGATTAGCATCAATAGCAATAGTTTCCTAGATAATTCAAACATAGTGTTAACCAAACAGAATGTAATAGTGTCATAGTTTCACAAGTTGGAAGGTGCCATCACCCCATATAATAATAATAGTTTCTGAAATAGATAAATAAAATAGTTTCTTCAAATGGTCTCGAAACCTACTGACAGGAAATCCATCATCATCACCTCATCACTACTACTTTTTCTTCAACCACCCAAACCATCCGGAGCTCTTCTTTTCTGTTCTTGCTCTAAGCATTGCACACCATGTGACACAATCATCGCTTGAAACTGGGTGGACTGGGAAGTTCGAGTGGTGTGCTGGAGAGTTAGATCGTGAGGCTGGATGGTCTTTAGTATCTCACTCAGAGTAGGGTCAGAAGATCCAAAGTCACTAGCTCGACGACTAGGTTGGGAATACGGATCACCGGAGAGAACACTCGGTCCATCATACAAACTACGCCCAGGTGGCACCCAGTACTCGTCCTAGGGAAGGCGTTTAGGCGGGTCGATCATGGGTGGTGCTGGTATCGGGGTCCTTGCAAGAGGAGGTGGAAGAGGAGGCATCCTGAATGAGACGGAGGGTCCTAGTCTAGCACTCTTACGAGGGCGGGTGATAACACGTGCACCCCTATCCCCAATAGGTGGAATAGGTGAATGGGTAGGTGCTACGACATGTGGTGACTTGGAGCGTGTTCGGCTCCTGGCCGGAGATGTTAAGGAGGAGTCTTCTGATGGCTCAGTGTCATCAGATGTCACGGATATCTAGCCCGGATGTCCACATCTTCGTAAGTATGCCTCATACTCCGTCTTGGGCTTTGCCTTCCTAAGGTTCCTAACGGGAGCGTCTCGTCAGTCGGGTGTGTAGGTGCCTTTCCCTTATTAGCCATGATCTTGTTATCCTGTAAAAATTATCATGAGCAATTTTGTTTCTCATAGCTCATGATAATAATAGTAATAGTACTAGTAATAGTAGTGATGGCAGTAGTATCAATGAGAAGTAGTATCAATAAGCAAGAATATCAGCAAGCAGTAGTATCAATAAGCAGTGGTATTAACAAACAATGACAGACATGAAAGTTCAAATAGAAAAATATTAGGTTTAGGTTGAGAAGAAATTCCTTAAGTTATCTACTCCAAATTTCACACCTGGAGTTTTGTGCTGGAATTTACACGTTCGATAAATTCATGATTACGTTGATCAAGTGTAATCATCAATTTATCCAACCCACTTACCCTTACATTCACCCAAGCAAGGACAGTCCTAAGGTATGAGGGTTGTAGCCTAGGGTCTGCTAAGGTATTCCCGTTTTCTCTACAACTTGTGGCTCTGATACCAATCTGTCACACCCCATGCCCAAGGAGGGTGGGACGTCACAGACTAGCAACATACATGGTAGCGGAAACAAACCATCACAAAAGCGCACAAGGAGAGAAATAAAATGGTATTACATGATTAAAGTTAAACCGGGCTGTAACAGTCTAGCCCATCATACATATTACAAATTCATTACAATAATCCAAATGTTTTATCAACCATGATTCAAATTGTTCAAGTGTTTCAAATTCAAGTAATGCCAAGAGTATTCATCTTTTTAGGTCATCTAAGTCCAGTTCTCCATTCAAGCCACTTCCATTAGGGGTTAGCTGAAACATGCCCAAAAAGATATTTGTATCAACTAAAAAGTTGGTGAATTCAAGTGCTTAAAGTTCAAAAACAAAAGGTTTCTTCAAAGTCCATAAGTTAACTTCTAAAATCAATGTATCATTGTTGTGGGGTCACAATAAACCCTTCACTCAGTCCCGGTTAGCCTCTTCTAAAGTTGTGTTTAACCAGTTAACCCTAAGGATAACTGAGCCTTAAACAGTGCACCATACCTGCTGGATGGTTACCATAGTATCTTATAAAACCTGTTACATGACATAAATGATCCCTCAGGATCACAATGGGGTGCCCTTCCTATCCAGAAGGCACTATGTGTGGGGGATTCCCCAAGTAGATCTACCCATATAGGACAAGCGGTTCAAACAAGATTTAATGATTGTGATACAGTTAAGAGCAGGTTCTAAAATATACATAACTTATAAGCATCATACCATAGGACAATAATAATTTCAGTTCAATAAAGCATGTTTCATCCCAATCATAGTAAAAAGGGGACACTATAACTCACCTTAGGTTTCAAGCAACGAGTCTTCGTGCATAGAAAATGATTTAATTCTAGCACCCTTGCATCAAGATTCAAGTAATAAGCAATGTGTTCTAAGGTCAAGTGGGTGTAACTAGGTGTGTTATGATGTTAAAAGTTCAACTAGCTTTGATTTGTTAGCGTTTTGCTCCAAAAGTTTCCTTTTTAGGAAAGTTAGGGTTTTTGCATGTGAATGACATGTTTTTATGATCCTTATAAATGTGTTTACATATAAATAAGTTTAACACTAGTTTTTGGCCACTAAGTTACTGAATTTTTTGTTATATTTCTGGATTTACACTTTGGCCCCTTAAGTTCCAAAATTTGCAATTTTACCCCCAAAGTTCTATTCTTTCCATTTCTTGACTCAAATATGGTCCTTTTTAGTTTATAAGGGTCTTTATATTATTTTTAGACTCATTTTAACTTATTATTTCCAGATTTATCCTTAAGGTATTTACAAATCAAAATTCCAGTTAATGGTTACGGTAAAACTAACGTTTTTGACAGTTTTTTTTAATTTCTTCTGTTTTCACCCAAATAATATTTAAACATGATTTAATGAGTTATATCAAGTCTAAAAAACTGTTAAAATATGTTTTTGGTCTCTCTTGACTAAAAACTCCATTTTTAAAGATTTACCCGTTAAACGCGTTTTTACCCGGAACCGAACGTCCGAATATGTTTTATTTCAGGTTTCCCCTATTTCTTGACTCCATGCCCCAAACTTGATGAAATATTTTGTTCTTAGTGGATTTTAGGTCTCTTTTATTATTTTTAAGATTTCACCCAAAAATTACCCGATTACGTCCCGTTTTTAACGTTTAACTTCATTTAATCATGAGTTTAACCCAAATATCATCAAATTCGACCATTTTGCCTATTATTTTCATATTAGAGCCTAGAATTATTTTTAATATGGAAATCTCCCTTATTTTGCTATTTTAAGTGATTTTCACCTTTTTTGGGTTTCAAAACAAGTCCATTATGTGTCCTAGCTCCTACTTTTTATACTTCCGGCCATATTATGAACTTATAACATTCACAATAATCCCAAAACTACTGAAAATACATCAAAAGTCTTGGATCTACATGTATCATATATATGTTGCAATAACTTGATGATTTACACCATTTACACTAGTGTAAATCCTATGATTCATACCCAAACATTATTTACTCACTTTTGTATCCTTAAAATCAGATTATTAAAGTGTTCATAAGTTGTTTTTGAACAGGTTTTGAGACTTTGTTGGGAGGGTTTTCAAACAAGCTCAAGGATGGTGTTATTTCATGTAAAAAGAGGTTTTTCAAGGTGTATCTTGTGTTCTAACCACATGTTTACCAACATAACATGATATATACCTTGTGTGATGTTAAGAACTCTCCATGAACAAGATTATAGCAGCAAGTTTCTGTTAAAACATATAAAGTGAGATTTTTGGTAGATTATAGAAAAAAATCACAAGATATAGCTTGGTTCGAGTTTGTTGAGGCTTACGCATTGAATGGTTCATGGTTTTGAGTGTTTTTGGAGGGCTAAGTGAGCTGATTTTTCACAAACAAGGGCTGGAGTTGCTTGTTCCTTTAAGAATCCATATAGAACATCCACCAAACATCACTTTCTTGTTTGTTTAGTGCTTGATTGAGCTTGAATGCTTGTGTTCTTTCAAGTTGTGGCTGAAATCAAGTGTGGTGTATGTGTTTTAGTGGTGGAGGCAGAGAGCAAGAGAGGGAGAGAGTGTAGAGAAGTGTGGGTTTGAAATGAGGTTGCATGTATGGGTAAAGGGGAAATGGGTGGAGTGTAGTGGTGAATTGTGTAAGTGGGATAGAAGAGAGTTGATTAGGTGGTGAGGGTGGTGAGGGGAGGGGCGGCCGAGTGAGGTGGAGGTGATGTGATTTTTGAATTTTTTTTGTTTTGTTAATTAATTATGTAGTGTAATTTTGTTGTGTAGTGTAGTATTTTTGATGATAGTTTCTAGTTAAATGTTTTTCAAGTTTTTAGACATATACATATATAGTTTATTCGTGAATCATGTGCGTGTACACAAAATTAATTGTTTTTAATGTAATTCTAATATTTTGCCATGTTACGTTTTAATTTCAGAATGTTAACCTATCTAATTCTAAGGCAAAACCTAACGTAGCATCTAGAAAATTAAACATATAATAATAATCATAGAAGGAAATCAAATAGTAATAATAAATATATTACAGATATTAATAATAGTACCAATAATTATTAGGGATCAAAGTTTAGAATGTTGACATCAGGGTCGGTTGTTACATTCTCCTACCGTTTAGAAAATTTCAGGTTCGATTAGGTTTCCAAGTGGGTGGGTTTGAACAGGTTCAGATAATCCCTTCTTATTTCGTCTTCACAGTCCCAAGTGAATTCAGGTCCTCGCTTAGAGTTCCACCTTACCTTCACTTTGGGTATACGGCTTCACCTAAGCTTTATGACCAGTCGATCGGTAATCTCTATGGGCTCCTCAACAAAGTTTAACCTTTTATTGATTCTGACTTCCTTTATGGGCAACTCTAAAGTTTTGCCTACCAAGCACTTCTTCAGATTTGACATGTGAAAAGTGTCATGTATGTAGCTCAGCTCTTGAGATAACCTGAGCTGGTACGCTACCGGACCAACCCTTGTCAATATCTCGAATGGTCCAATATATATCTTGGGCTTAATTTGCCCTTCTTGCCAAATCTCACAGCTCCCTTCCAAGGTATGACTTTAAACATTACTTTATCGCCTACTTTGAACTTTAGGGGTTTTCACCTTCTGTCGGCATACTTATTTTGTTGGTCCCTGGCTGTTCTTAGTTGTTCCTTGATCTTGACTATCTTATCTATGGTTTCCATCATGATATTGGGTCCTATCACTTGGCTATCACCAACCTCGTTCTAGTTTAATGGTGACAGACATTTCCTGCCGTATAGAGCCTCATATGGGGCTGCTTTTATGCTTGACCGGTAACTATTATTGTAGGAGAACTCACTAGGGGAAGGTGGTTATCTCAGCTTCCACCTAAGTCGATCACACTAGCTCTTAGCATGTCCTCTAGGGTCTGAATGGTTCTGTCACTTTGCCCGTCAGTTTGAGGGTGGTAAGCGGTGCTTAGATCAAGACGGGTTCCTAGAGCCTGTTGGAGAGATCTTTAAAATCGTGACGTGAAGCGACTATCACGGTCTGAGATGATCGAGAGTGGCACCCCATGTCGAGTTACTATTTCATTAATGTACAGATGAGCTAACTTTGACAAGTCGTAGTCCTCTCGAATTGGTAAAAAGTAGGCTGACTTGGTAAGCCTATCTACAATTACCCATATGGCATCATGCCCACGAAAGATCCTTGGTAATCTGGTAACAAAATCCATGGTGATGTTATCCCATTTCCACTTGGGAATTTTGGGTTGTTGTAGACTTCCTGACGGTTTCTGGTTCCCAGCCTTTACCATGGCACACGTCAGACATTTTTCCACATAGGTGGCAATTGATCATTTAATTCCGGGCTACCAAAATAGGGACTTAATATCTTGATACATCTTGTTGCTTCCCGGGTGAATCGAATATCTAGACTTGTGAGCTTCGTCCAAGACTATAGTCCTAATTTCACCATTATTAGGTATCCACGTCCTTCCTTTGCATTTGTATAACCTATCACTGTCCATTTCCAAATGCTTCTCCATCCCTGTTAATATTTCTTCAGTCAGGTTATTCTCCTTAAGAGTTTCCCTCTGTGCTTCTTTCAATCTAGCAACAAGGCTAGTGTACACGCTCATCCTAAAGGCGTGAACACGAAGGGGCTTTTCCCTTTCCTTTCTGCTCAGGGCATCTGCCACAACATTTGCTGAAAAATTAGATAATGCTATCTTTATTGGGTATTCCTCAAGACCTGTAGCCTATAGAGTATAAAATATTATGAATCAGCAATTTGAGATATCATCCAACATCATTGTGAATGAGCACACTCCTTGTGTTAAGGGTAATGACCCTGACCATATCTTTGACTTATAATTGTTTCCCAACTATTCAAAACCATCTTGCGAGAATGTTTCAGCTGGAACAGGAACTCAAAATGACTGATGATCAACTATTTGAGTTACCAAGACCTATTTTAATTTCTCCAAGAAGACATGAAGAGCAAGTTCCCACTACTGAAAGTCCTGCAAGCTTGAATGTCACAGGAAACAGTAGAGCTTCAATAAGTTATCAGCCAGGTGAGCCTCAAAACTCATTAACTGATAACTCTAACTCTCAACACCAAGCTGATTAAGATAGTAATCTGGAAGAACAGGCAACTGTTAATGTTGCTTCACAGCAAAACACCATTGATGTTGTTACTCATTCATTCAATCAGTCCTTATTAAATGAGTGTGAGACATCAGCTGGAACTAATATTCACAATCCTGAGCAAAACTTTTCAATCTTGGATCTATCTATGCAACTAGATGTGATTCCTAGGCTCAGGACACATAACACTCATCCAGTTGAGAACATCATTGGGGATGTCTCAGAAGGTGTGAGAACTAGAAGACAGACTCATAATGGGAATGTCTGCTTGTGCTCATGCTTTCTCTCTCAATTGGAACCCAAGAAGGTGGAGAAGCTCTCAAGGACAATAGTTGGGTTAAATCAATACAAGAGGAGTTGCTTTAATACAAGAGACAAAAGGTATGGAACCTATGTCCAATACTACCTAGTCAAGTCCGTATTGGAACTAAATGGGTGTTTAGGAATAAAGGAGATGATAGAGGTTTGATAATCAAGAATAAGGCTAGACTTGTAGTTCAAGGATACACACAAGAGGAAGGGATAGACTGCAGTAATGTCTTTGCACCTGTTGCAAGACTTAAGGCTGTGAGAATCTTCCTTGCTATTGCATCATCCAAGAACTTCACAGTCCATCAACTTGATGTCAAATGTGTATTTTTGTATGGGTATATCGACAAAGAATTCTATATGTGCCAGCCAACTGGATTTGAAGACACATAGCACCCTAAATATGTATGCAAATTGGATAAAGCTCTTTATGGGTTACACCAAGCACCTAAGCTGTAGTATGAGACATTGTCTCAGTTTCTTCCGAAGAATGGCTACACCAGAGGCACCATAGACAAGGCATTGTTCATAAAGAAGTCTAGTAAGGATATGTTACTTGTACAAGTCTATGTTGATGTGTAAGGCCCCCATCCCGGGCACCTCACAGTTGGTCATTCATTGCACATAAACATATATTTTACAACTATTTTAGATAGACATTGCAGTGGAAACATTCGAAAGAGACATCTCATTTCATCATAAAAGCTTTTGCAAAGCGATACATCATTAGTCAATTACAAAATAGTCATAAACAGTGACTTTTAGTGGTAAGAGGATTCCTTAAGTAATCCCGTTTATCTGAATCCTCAACAAACACTATGTTGTTTTCTAAATGCATTCTACATAAGACATTACACAAATATTAACAAAGGAATGCCATCCCAACAGAGCTGAGTAGCCGCCTCGTGCCATCCTCAGCAACACTAC
>BJCO01636508.1:0-10202 GCA_018326465.1 Flaveria floridana
CTCGAGTAGGAGAGGTGGCCTATAGGTTAGATCTGCCAGATGAGTTAAGTGGAATCCACCCGACTTTCCACGTGTCTCATCTGAGGAAGTGTCTAGCAGACGAAGACATGGTCGTTCCACTGGATGATATCGAAATAGACGAGAAGCTCAATTATGTAGAGCAACCAGTGGCGATCATAGATCGCAAAGAGAAGAGATTGAGAAATAAAGTGGTTCCCCTAGTGCGTGTACAATGGCGGCACAGGAAGGGATCCGAGTCGACGTGGGAAACTGAAGAAGAAATGAGGCAGCATTACCCACGATTGTTCGAAGAATGACAGGTTTCGGGGACGAAACCTAAAATAAGGGGGGTGGAGCATAATTCGAGCTTTTTGAAGAAGAAGAAGAAGAAGGTTGAAATCAAGGCAAGAATTCGAAGTTTTAAGCGTTCTTGTTGGGTTTCAGTCTCGGGTTTGTGCTTATACATGTTTGTATGTTCGGGTTGTGTGTTTTGGTGGGTTTTAGGTGTTTGAACTCCTTTTTGCATTCGGGTTTGAAGAAGCCTTGCCTGAAAGTTGTTAAAGGTGAGTTCTAGAACCCCTTTTTAACATGTTTTAACTGATTTTTGGGCTGGAAATGCATGTAAATATGTTTTCATGAAATGGGTGTATATACCCGTATGTGTGTGCGAATGTGTATGAGGGTGGGTGTATATTTTGGGTGAATATTATGTTATGATGATGTTATGAATGTGTTTTGTTGCTTAGAGTGTAAGAACTGAGCTTAGAACATATTCGAACTGGATTTAGGACTGAGATTGTGTTGATTAGGATGAGTTGGCTGCCCATGCGCCCAAACAGTGGCCCATGAGCCCAACGGTCAAAACTGCCCAAGTGTTCCTAGACGTCCAAAGTCCATGCGCCTAAATAGTGCTCGAACGCCTAAGTACCATGCGCCTAAGTCAGGCCCATGTGCCTGAATAGTACCCATGCGCCCATAACGCCTATGCGCCTAAGTGTTAATGATTTAAGTGTAAGCTCAGGCGCCTACATAGTGGTAAAACACCCTAACAGGGCTGGAACGCCAAAATAGTCCTCATGCGCCCAAACACTTAGAATTATTTCTGAATTTTGAAGAAAAACAGAATTTTAGGGTTTGACCCTAGTTTGGCTTGTTAGCTGTTTGGACTATTATAAGCATGAATAAGTCGGGGTTTATGAATAGTATATGCATAATAATATGATTAATGTGTGACATGCATATGTATATGAATTGTTATCTTTTATTAGTTTTCAAAACATGTTTATATAGTAGTATAATATACGTTAAGTATTGTGTTGTTACTTTACGTAGTATGATGAACGAGTGAATGAATGTAAAGTATAATACAATAAATAGAAAGATAACAGAGATGAAAACTGAAGCGTAACGAAGGAAAGAAAAGGCTTGCAAGAAGAAAGAAAGAATGATTACAACTCTTTGAGAGTTGTTAGCTCAACTGTGTGTTATAACGTGCGATTTTAACCCATGAGGGTTCACACATAGGGGGAGCAGTCTAGGTGACTGAACTCATAGTACGAACGAGATCCTTGTCATTCAATCCCGGGCTTTGTGCTAGAAAGAAAGGAGGCTTCATGCCTGAAATGGTGGTTTCGGACCACGGGCTTTATCCCAACAGTAACGGGGCTTTGTGCCTAGAACTGTGGCTTCGGCCCACGGGCTTCATGCCAAATAGTAAAGGAGCTTTGTGCTCGGAATGGCGGTTTCGGACCGCGATGGGGGAAAAGCCTGACAGGATCTGGAATTAGTGCGAAACGAGTGGGACGATAAAGTATGAAACGAATGAAGTGATAAAGTATGAAAAGAACGTCAATGAAAGATAATAATAAGGTACGAACGGGATCCTGGTCATTCGACCTCAGAAATCGTGGTTGTGTGCCATGAGGAGGGTAAAGCTTGACAGGATCTTGATAGAAGTGAAAGATAATAAATAATGTACAAAAAGTATAATAAGTACGAAATATGTGATATGTATGAAACGAACGACGAAGGAAGATAATAAATATTACTTTGTTGTACTTATGATGTGTGATTATGTGCGATAGTAAAGAAATTTGATAGGATCAAATGTATAGATCTGTGATGATATTAGTGAACAATTCATTGAAATACAAACACAGTAATCAAATCAAAGCACAATATCAACAAAAATTCATAGAGTTTATTGATAATAGCAAAGACAATTACAATGTGTAAGTAGCAGATTCGTTCAAGTGTATCTAACCTACACAAGTCTAGGCTATATATACTATCAATAAACAAAGGAACTAACTAATTACAAGACTAGTCCCTGTACTATGACAAAAACATAAAAAGACACATAAAGACAAAATCTTAATCTTTAAAGATGCACTAACAATACACCCCCTAAGATTTACATTGTCTTCTGTCTTCAAGATCTTTAGTCTTGTCGGCTTGTTCTTCTCTTTATCTTTATTTTCTAATCTTCACTTGATCTTCAAACTTCAGTCTTCTCTTGATCTTCAATCTTCTTTAATCTTCAATCTTCAATCTTCAAACATCAAAGAAATCCTCAGGCTCTTCTTTGATTTTGAACATTGGCTTTTTCTTGAATAATTCTTGCTCCTTTAAGGCATTCGCTATTGCAGACTTGAACTTGCTAGCAAGAATGCCTTGTTCTGGTCTTGATTAATTAGTTTTAGTCTCCATCTGACTCATCCTCTCCAAGGTGTCTTTTGATAAACCAGTTATGTCAATATTGGCATATAACTCAATAGGTTTTGAAATTTCCTTTGAGTATACCTCCAATTCACCTTTTCTTGAGATTCTCATAAACTTAAATATCTTTGATGTCCATCTTTACGATGTTTGCATAAGCAAGAGCTTTCCTAAGAGAAATTCTTTCCATTGCTGCATTCATCACATTAATGATGGAAAGAAAATACTTCTTGTCTTGTTCAGCAACTTCTGGAGAGGATTTTTCAAACTTTTGAACCGAGAGAAATGAAATGTAACTCGGATGTAGCAATTTAATCTCAAATGCGCCAAAGAGGGTGATCATGTCCTCATCCCATTGCTCGAGATTCCAGACTAATTTAAGCTCAAACTTCTCCATGTTATAAAACCATCTTTGAATTGGTTTCGACTTTTGCGTACCATCAATCACCTTCAATCCTGGTGTTGTAACTTTTTCAAAATATTGATCAGAAAATTCAACCAGGAAATGCTCTTCATCTGATTGTATACCCTTTATCTTTTTATTCTTTTTCAACATAGCAAAGTACTCATTGTCTTCTTGATCACATTTTGTTTGAAGGAAAGTACTTACTCTACATATACCTCTTCTTAAAAGTTCAACAAACATATCACCTCTTTTAGATCCAGATGGATTGATAAGTGGTAGTTTATTCAACTCTTTCAAATCTTTCACTGGAAGCTTGATGATACTAGAGTAAAAATGATAAACATCACATACAACATTTACTCTCCTTATCAAAAAGGCATCAAAAACTTCATCATACTTCCATGCTATAATCTTCACTTGGTTAGTAAAATCTGCAGCAATCATTGCATTCAGAAATTCAGCAACTGATTGTCCTTTTTGCAAAACATTCCTAACCAAATCACCAGTAGATCTAGCACTGTCAAATAATTGTTTCTGCTCAGGAGAAGCTTTATAAGCTTGTTTCTCCGAACAAGAAAACATATTTATCAGCTCTCTTCTAGTTTCATAAGCACTTGTCTTTTGTGCCATTTGCTTAATTTCTTGAGGTTTCAGTATCCTCGTTCTCTTTGTAATATCTAGGTACTGAGGATTGTCAGTGTCAAGTATGATCATTTTGTTTGACTACTTTTCAGTTTCCTGAAAGCTCCTGACAAGGTTCCTAAAAGACATAGATTGTAGTCTTTTTAGTCTTTTTCAAGGACAATTGTGTTCCTGCAACCATGATCTTAAAGCTGGTATGCTCATATATTCAGGATCAGGATGATGTAGCTCAGATCTAGGCACTTCTTCAATATTAATACTCTCTTGTGCTCTATTCCACTCACCATGTTCTACAACTATCTCATTCGGATCAATTGGAGCTACTGACTCAGCTGCAATACATTTCTCATATTCATCATTAATCTGAGAAACAGTCAGTCCATCCAAAAATACACGATTATACTTCATCCGAACAACATAGTTATATCTGTCTTCAAAGTCTAGAGGCATTTCAGATTGTTCTTGAATTGGTTCTAGAGGTGAGAATGTTGTTTCAAAGTTTCCTTCAACAATATCCTCATCTTCTAGCACTTCATCGTACCAATCATCACTGAATTCCTCTTCTATATCATCAAGAGCATCAATTTTTTCTTGTATAGTTTGCTCTTGTTCCTCATGCACTTCTTCCTCATAAACTTCTTCTATTCTTTGCACTTTTGTAGAAGATTCAGGTAATACTGGATCCTCTATATCATCAATTTTCCTCTTTCCTTTATCCACTTTAGAATTCTTTTCTACATCAATAGGACTCATCTCAGATACAATAACAATATCTAGAGAATTTGGCTTTTGAGACTCCTTTAACTTGTTTAACTAATCTTTTAACATTTCATTCTCTTCAGTTAACTTCTTGTATTTCTCTTCCAGAAGATCATAATCTCTGATCATTACTTCAAAATTCTTTATGACATCTTCTTTATCTTTTGCAAAAACAACAAGTTTTTCATCTTTACTTTGACTATCTTCTTTTAGCTTTACATTCTCTTCTTTCAACATAGTCATTTCCTTTTCAAGAGACATGTTTATCTCTTTTAGTTTTTCATTTTCAACTTTCAATTCATCTACAATTCTTTCTTGAGCATTGTTTTCTTCTTTCAATTTCTCCAACTCATCAACATCTAAAATGTCACCAGTCTGTACAGACATATTTTATGCTGTAATGACTGGCATGTCTTCAGATTCTACATGTGATGTGCCTTGAAAGACAGGCTCAGAAAGTATAGCTTCTATAAAATCAAAATCAAAGGTTTGATTTTAAACATCTTCTTCATGCACAATAGCTTCATCTTGCACATTAACATCATCTTCACTATCTTGAGCTTCATTCAAAGATTCATAAAAAATAACATCACCAGATGTCCCTTCACCCATATCATGAGTCTCAGTAGCATGATCACAAGCAGTTCTTTCACTACTAACTGGTTGATGTGCTTCTGTTGCACCATCATCACCATCATCATCATCACTACCATCATCATCATCTGATGAGCTTTCAGTAGCTTTATCATCCTCATTATCTTCATCATTTTCATCATCCTCTTCATCAACAATCTCATCAACAACATCTTCAATAAGATCATTTGGATCTGCTGGCTCATCTTCAGATAAATGAAAGTGTTATTGATTAATATCCACCTCATCCATTGCTATATTTCTCATGTAGTCAAATAAAGGTATTTTGGAGCACCAGTGATAACTGCCAATCTTTTGTGGACAACTTCAAACATATGTTCCAGCTGCAGTCTATCACCTTCAACTCCATCAACATATAAATCAGGATGATCTTCATTAATAAGCAGCTGAAGAAACCTTGGATACATCAAGTATTTATTTCTCCTTCCTCTCTCTAAATTGAAGATAAGTCCATTCATAATCCACTTAGCCATATTAATTTTCTATTGGTGGCTAAGGCTATGATGGGAGATGCTATGTCCACTGGGAATGAATCCCATCCTGCACTTCGTTTGGACATGCATTGTTGAAAGATATAGCAGAGTAGTTTCCAATGGTTATATACCCTGGCCCTGAAAAATTGCTTCTTAGGGAAATGACTAGGGTGACCCATCTGCATAAACACATCCCTATATTCATTGAATGTATACTCTGTTAAATCTTAAGGATCATTCTCCCCCAGTCTAAGAGCTATTCTTATTGCTTGCTCAGAGACTTCAAGCATCCTATCATTAGGAATGAATGCTCTCATAACTTTATTTCCATCATCATCTCTTTCAACTTCAGTTGTTCACCAAAATCTTTTGACAAGTCTTGCATTGATCATAGGCCTGACACACATGGAATATACATATTTAGTCCCCAGCAAAAATCTAATAATTTCCTCATAGCCAGTTGCCTCTCTACTTTCTTCATCCAAGAAAGAAGCTACATTGTGCTTTGGTTCAAATTTTAGTTCAGCCATCTGCACAAACAAACACACAAAATTTAGATATCTTGATTTATTTGAAATGATTTGATTTTATTAAGATTTGATTTAACATTAAGGAATTATTATGTTTTAAAACACTTAGTTTTTTTACATCAAATTGTACATAATCATTTTCTAGAATTATTTAAAATTCTGTACAAATCATATTAAATACAATTTGTTGTATCATTGTTTTAAAACACACTAAGTCACTTATCATTGATCAAAGTTATTTATCAATTAAGTTATTTTATAATTTATTTAATTAATTTTTTTATTATAAGTATTTTCAAATTTTGGACTGTTCATCTTCTTCATTCGACTGATGAAGAACACCATGAACTCAATGTTCATGAAAACAACAGTTCTATATATCAAAATGATCGAAATTCAGTGTACATCAACAATATATGATCAATTTAAGTTCTTAGATTCATTTTGATTCAACAATTTCATGTTTTTCAAGTTTTAGGGTTCCAAACGTCTAAACAGATTAGAAACGTCTAATTGATTTTGAATCAATAACTTGAAATGACATGATTTAATCAATGGACTTACATTCGTAAATCACATAGACACACTTTCATTTAACAAATTTCAGAAACAAATGATAATTTGAGAGTAATGGGTGAAAAGAAAGTCGACTGAGTTTAAGGGTCTGAGGTTGTGAATGAGTGAAAAAATGAGAAGTGTTCTTTATATACTAAGTGTAAAATTCTAGATGCATGAGCACTGTATGGGCGTTTGAGGTTAGACGCATGACAATTGTTCAGCCGCATGAGAACTGTTCAGACGGTTCTGTACTGTTCAGTCAGTTGTGCACTGTCCAGCCACATGAATCTATATGAAACGTCCAACACTTGGTCAATTTTACACTTAAACCGTCTGGTACTGTGTAGATGCATGGGAATGTAGAACCGTCTAACACTTAACCAAATTTCTTCAGACGTTTGACAACTGTTCAGGCGCATGGGACTATGAGAACTACCTAAACACTTGTAAAAATTCTGAAATCTCATCATACACCTAAATGGACTTATGGTCACTGTTTAGACGCATGAGATTCAATACACTTGTACATTTTTCACATCTTTCATCTGAACACTGTTTAGACTTATTAGCACTGTTCACGTACTAATATTCAAACAATTTTCAGAATTTTGAATTTTTCTCCAAAAATTACATTATTGACCCTCAATTTTCACTTTTGACATTTTACACCCTTTTATTTTAATTTAAAATTTTCAAAATTAAATTTCCCTTCATTTTAGTCTCAAAATTAAACAAATTGTCTTATGTACAACATTTGCAACAAGCTTTTCCACTAGAAAATTTATATAGGTTCATTTATCCATTATCAAAATTTTACCTTATCAAACACATACATACTTTGAACATATAGCATCATCCTTTCCATTCAATATTTTAATTTTGGTTTTATGAGAAAACTCTTACATTTATTACTCCCCCTAAACTTTTAAGTTTTATAAACTTAGAAGTTTCCCAAGGTAACACAATAAGATGACACTTATCATTGTTAAATTGCCCGCACACAGAAAACATGCATAAAATCAAAATTAAAGTAGTATCAAAATCTAATATTTACAATAGAATCATTGTCTACCATGAGATCATATCCGTTAAGATCAGCACATTAAAATAAAATAAAGTATGAATAGTCATAGACAATAAATAAATCCTGATCAAGTGCGTTCCAGTTCATAGCAAAGGAGACATAAGATCTAAGGATAGAAAATAAGTGTTTTTGACAAAACGATCAGCTCACTTACTTTTTCAATTCTTGGATTGATTAGGGTAGAGTTAGATATGACATGATGTGACTCATACAAAGACTTAGAGCGATCAACTATCATCAAGACATACAAGTAAGCACACAATCTCAACTTATTACCAGACAAATATGCATAACGAGAGTTCATGTTACTTATTTAACAGAGAATGATCATGGATAACCATTTGATCATCTCTAACTATTCATTTAAATAGGTTATGCACATTGGCATCTTTTGCATCAAAGGAGAATATCCAGGTCTGTAATCCCTTACAACAGAGGATATCTTAGCACTTCAGGTTTATGATGACTCATAACAAAGAAGTGATATAATGCTTGTAACAGATCTCATGATTAGTCACATCACCATCAGGTGTTAGTGTGGTAACTTAACAAGTAATCAATCTAATAAGTTAATACAACTCAAAAGTACTCAGATGAACACACATACAAGCATAGATGATTTAGTTTAATCACAAGAATTTACTTTTTCATTATAATAGAATGATATTGTCTACACATCATATCTGATCATGTTAGACTTTATTAGCGAGTGAAGTATGCAACTGATCTCACTAATGTACTATCATTTCTCACATGTTGCAAAAACAGATTCATTCCTAAAAATGAATTAATAAATAAAGAAAGACTCTATTTTTGGAGTTTTGGTTTTATATTTTTATCTTTAATTTTTTTAGTTTTCTACTTTTGTATTTGGTTTTTCTATAAAAGAAAACACACACACACGAACTACAATCAGGAAAATAACTTTGACAGGTTCACTTATGTTGACCTTTTGAATTAGGGAGGGTTCGGATCATTTTAAGATTCAAAGAACTGAAAGAAAAACTTAGAAACCAGGTTGTTAATAAGACCAATTGACTCCACTAAGTACTCAAACCGTCCTTGTAGGAAGGCTTTAGTAAATAGATCCGCCAACTGTTTTTCAGTTGCAATTTGAATCAAAGTGATTAAACCTTTTTTAGAGTAATCTCTGAGAAAATGATATCGAATCTTGATATTTTTGGTTTTGAATGTTGAACTAGATTATGTAAGGCCCCGCTCCCGGGCACCTCATAGTTGGTCATTCATTGCACATATAACATGTATTTGCATTAACTTAATAAAAATCATGCAGCGGAAACTTTAAATAAACTTTCAAATTACTATAAATGCTTTTGCCAGTTAATACAACATTCATCCATTACAAAATACATATTGTTGTATTACATCACAAAAGCATTATACAAAAGAATGCCATCCCAAAAGAGCTAAGTAGCCGCCTTGTGCCATCCTCAGCAACACTAACTGTCAACTGGAAAGACATAAAAAGTCAGCGTTGCTGAGTGAGTTCTAGTTTTGTAATAAAACATACTTTCTTTCGTTAAAATCGTTCTTACATACATGCGATCACACAACATACGTACACATAGATAATATTATTATTATCTTCATCATTCATTCATTAGCTTTCGTTCATGTACCGTTCGTCGTTAACATTCACATTCTTTCATAACTCTTTCTTTTGTTCGTACGTTTCTTACTTTCATTCCTACATTCATTACATTCGTCTGTACGTGCATTACGTTCATTCCTACGTTCACTACATTCATTCGTACGTTCATTACTTTCGGTGACATGTACAATACCCCGAACATTGTGCAATACTGCTGGTGCTACCTGTGATAATTAATCATGAACATTGTGCACGAAGCTGATCCAGTCACCTAGGGCAAGTACATGCACCACTTATCTTTCCTCTTTCATTCTAGATCAATGTCATGCGCTATAGCCCGAACATTGTGCACGAGTGCTGGTGCTGGACTTGTGGTAATTAAATCACGAACATTGTGTACGAAGCTGATCCAGTCACCTAGGGTAAGCGGCAAGGATCCCATACATACGGTCAATCACAAAGATTGGACCCCAGTGTGCATCCTTCAGGGTAGCTAACCCGCACACCGTTGAGCTAACACCTTTATTGGGTGTGCACTGAAGGGATTTAACAAGTTTATCAAAGTCCATATAAGCTTATTTATATGAAGAACGCAGCGGATTATGAGTTTTAAAACTTATTAATATGATGATTATTAAACCCATTTAATAAGCAAACCCAAACCATGGATCCATATACGAAATGCATACAATAAAACAAACATAGGATGTTTAGAAGACAACCTTTGGAGCTGTTGAAAAACGAATTTGTTGAGGTGAAAAGGATG
>BJCO01636509.1:0-11456 GCA_018326465.1 Flaveria floridana
ATGGTTCAGTCGTGCGACTGAATCATGCGATTGACTCATACGCATGACTGAAGGTTTAGTCGTGCGACCGACTCAATCTTATGTCTCAGTTGTGCGACTGATCCAGTCTTCTGGTTCAATCGTGCGACTGGTCCAGAAGCATGATATATTCATGCGTATGGTCCATTAGCATGGTCCATTAGCACGAACTATCACATGGATAAGTTAAACATACTTCTAAGTTCTTATTGACTTAGAACCATGTAGAACAACATCAAACCTATATAGTTAGTTCATACACGTGCAACACATTCAATATAATGATATCATGACATAATCAAACATAAATTAACATCACAATGCACTTCATATATCATCCATTAAATTCATTACATTGATTACATATATGTAAGACATGAAAGACTTTTACATTTCAGAACATAAACTACGTACATCAATATGTATCAACAGTTGCAAACTTGTTTATGCTTCATGCATATGACGATACTTGTCAGGATGCAGTGACAGGCTAGTAAATATGATGTTCATTACCTAGTTCGTTGAACTTTACTTGGACACATTGGTTGGGTTAGCTAGATTGCTAGGATAATTAGGGGCACTAGGTGTGCCTAAAATTGCAGATGAAACCCAAATGATAAGTATAACTTCATAAACCCAATAACACACACAAACTTGGAACTTATTGTGGGAAATAACTAGAATGATTGTGTAAGGTAAATTGACGATTACGGGTGCACATGTAATGGTGAATTTACAGGTACACTTGAATTCTGGTGGACCCTGTTATATAAATTAACATCAAAGTTCACTCAAAGGAACTAATAGATACAAGTACAAATGCAAATACCCAACATATAAACAATGATTAAATATTCACCACCTTCGCACTGGGCGAAATCATGTGACACATGCAGAGCTACCAAGGATGACATTGCAGTAACTATCCCTTTTCTTCTTCACCTTTCTTTTGTTCTGCTCCCCTATTGGATTTATAATGATGCAAATTATCTGACTCGGAAGATCATCAAGTGTTCCTTTTCAAACTCAACTAGTCTCATGCTGAGAGTATGATATTTCACCCAAGATATGCGCGTACTTTAGCAGTATTATTCATTCTTTTTCGTGATGTTTAAAAATTCCTTCCAACCTACTATAGAATTTGTTTCAACTTCGTCGGCATCGTAAGGGACTCTCTAATATAAACCTTACAACCGAGAGCGGACTAGAGTAATGAATTGTCGAGAAGCACGTCATGTGATCCATGACATAGAAGACTATGTCTTGTCACTTCTTTCCTCCTTATTAGCTCGCACTTCATAGGACAACCTGGAGTCTAAAAATTCCTCTATCAATTTCTTAAAGCCTTTGATAAATGATTTCTCTATACCTATTTGATATTATAGAACCACTTAATCCAAATAAATATTCTTATTATCAGCTCCGATAGTGATTAACAATCATCTTTCATAGTATCAGGTGCTTGTGAAATCCTTCATCATCAACGAACCGTTAGTACCTACTAACAATCTTCACTTGCAACATAAGTTAGATTATTTTGACTATGCTTTTAACCGACCATGTTGTTGGTAAACTTCTACGTGCCAGAATAAGTAGGAGATGAGACCTCGTTCTAAAATCCCGATTCCCTAGAGATAAAGGCTCAAGTGCCAGAGATATTCGTCGAGAAAAAATAACCTTCGAGCTTTCAAAACAAAAATCTGAATTTACAACTTCTGTGAATTCCCGGTTTTCACTCACCTTCTGCTGAAGATTTATTCTGTATAAAATTCTTGGTCTAACGAGTGGTGCTACTCACACTAAACCCACTATCATGACATTTATCATTGAAAACACGTGATAGTCGAAGTGGACAACTTTGAAACCTTGTAAGTCATCTCTACCCTGAAAGCTCTACTATTTGGGTGATAAATTCGTGATACGAGAGCGAAGATCATAAAGTTAGATTACAATCTCGAAGTTATATAATAAGTTATTAGAGCGGTAGCTAGCTTCCTTTTACTAGCGAGCACCTTAATAAAGTTCTACACTTGTTCAAGTCGATGCTGTCGATGATAATGAAGAATTCATGGGGGAAGACTCATGGTTGAGTTTAAAGGATGGTATTGCTCCAAAGGAGGTATTAAGAAGCATAGAAGATTATCTACAAGAAATCTCATGTGATTAAATCACTTAATGTCCAACTACAACGAGATGATAAACATGCGATAGATAGTAGACAAAGAAGACCTGCACAGCAAGCACCGGTCGTAAGCGTTTATACTTCTCCTCTTAGATTTTTAAACTTTTTCTAATGTAATTCTCCAATGCCATACCCTAGAAAACTCCTTACCTTAGAAACTCGAGCTAAAAGTCGTACTTCCATATCTCGTTGGGATAATCGATGTGCTCAAAAGGAGTTGAGATCTAAATGGAGTTAATTGCTTCATGAATAGACCCTCTACAGGGCACGGTTACCTCGGAGAAAATGGAGCGAGAAAGAGGTCATATAGAAGGTTGACCTTAGTTAGGAAGCACTATAAAGAAATTAGTAGGAACGCTTGCAGTAGTTCTATAGTTTAAGACAACAGATGAGGTTGCTCTAAAGGAATATGAACCAGAGAGAAGTAGTGAGGTATGGTGGTACTGAATTTGAAGCTTATGTTAAGGAGCTCGTGGAAGGAAGGCAGATTCAAGAGCTGTTAGATAAACGGCTCATAAGACATAGTGTGTCACCTTGAAGAACCCTGATACACTTTGTGGGAAGAAGAATTGAATGCTCCTAATGTGGATGGACTATTAAGAGTTAAATAAAGTCACCGAGAAGAAGCAAAACCCTCTTCCCAAAATGATTAACCTGCTAATCAGTTACAAGATGCTAACTACGTCTCAAATATTATAAGCCGAGAATATAAGGAAAATGACGTTACCAAGGTTGCATTTAAAATAAAATGTGGCCAATATGAAAATCATATTCAAGCTTGTTCGGGCTGACTGAAGCATCAATGATATTCATGACCCTTAAGAATAGGATTTTTAAGCCATACTTAGACATGTCTATTATCTTGTCATTACTAATAAGCATGAAATTTGAGACGATTCGCTAAATTTTGGGTTATCAAAGTTTGGGAAGTAGTAAAAACCCCATTAAGATACGTCAATGTCTAGGATTAAACGAAAAGTGTAGAAGGATTAATAAAAGCTTCACTTGTGTAGCTATACGACCTGGCATCGTTATCCTAGAAAATGCCGAATTCGTCTGGGCATGGATCTGAAGATTTGGGATGTGTGTTGATGCAAGGGGACGAGGCAAATTGTCTAACTGCCCGACAATTCAAGAAACGTGTGAAGAGTTACATTATGCATGAACTAGAACTATGGGGCGTGACTTCTACAAAAATAAAATATATATATTTTGATACATTATCTGTCCTACCCATTACAATACTAGTTCAAGCACAATAGGGTAATCAACAATTGGTAATGTTAACCTCATTGACAAGTGCGGATAGGAGGCCTTCATCAGCATTTGTCCTAAGACATCCGCAATTGTAAATGCGAAAGAATAAGTTTTGGCCGCATTTGTCTCTGCTTACCCACAATGATGAATGCGGATAGCCTACAATTAGGCTTTTCTTCTATTGCCTTCACTTTCATCACATCTTGAACTTGTGAATTCTCCCAACTTCAGTTCATAAGAGCTTATAACACACCCTAGATCGGAAAACTCTCGACATGCGTCAGATAAGATGGGTGGACCTACTCGAAGACTGAGATTATCATACACAGTATCATTCCTGGGGGAGGAAGGTTGGAAAGGTAAGGACCTTCGTGTAATGCACGAGTTCTAGATACTAATCTATACTCTTGGGAAAACTCTAATCCTCCTTGATAGAAGTCTTTAATATATGACATCTTATGACCTATTACCTTATGATCTTTAGGATTTAATAGTGGCATATGACCGTCTTGACTCTTGTGTCCAATTAAAGGCATTCACACCAACATCTGATTCTTCACAATCTTTCATAAGATTCTCTGTGAGGATGGTTATACCACCAGGATTGTGGTGTTCGTCTCCTTGCTAGATTTATCTAGCAGGATGGTGTATTGAACCATAGTGGAAAATCTCTTCTTGTCAAATCTGTACAAATGATAATCAATTAGGTACTGTAGCCAAATATCTATGCATGAAACGACTCACTAGTTTTGACAAGCATGATCAAACATCGGGATACTTACCTCAATCTAGATCAAACCCAGTTATTTGACACACAATCAACAACATTCATCCTTATATGCTCAGCTGAACAGTTTCAAATCCTTAAGACTCATACTATGAGAGAAACACACTTGGAAACAATATTAGCGATACTAAAATTTTGAGGACGAAATTTCTTAAAGTAGGGGAGACTCTAACACCCTAGAAATTCAGCCCAATTAGAAACCTTAAAGTATTATAAAAGCCCAATAAAGGTTCGGATTGATTTGGGCTTACCAAAAAAAACTTGGATAAGGAACTAGCATTTTAGGCCCAATAAAGGCCCGAACTTATAAATAAGGCTCACTTAAGGCCCATTGAAGCTCGATTCAATAATTCTAAGCTTGAACAGTTTTCCAATGAACATAACAAGTTATAACATGATTATTACAAACTTACAAACGCGTACTTGACAGATAAAATTTTAACACTTCTAACGTGGGAAATTACGGTACAAAATATTATTAAATACCTAAGTACATATATTTTAATCCTAAAATAATAATAACAACGCTCCTACGAGGGAAACACTTAAAACAGTTAAACGTGTTAAATACGCGATATTTACATGATAAAACTCGTTTAATTATCAAGCAAATTTTAAATATAATCAAATAAATAATCTTGGAATATTTATAACATTTAGTATAATTGAAACTATCGTGAAATAAAAATTTATAATGATACGAAACTTATCCGAATGTGACGTGAACTAACCTATTAATGAACCCATTCTCTTAACCCCTTTATATAAACAAATACTCTTTTATTTTAGGGTTTCACAAAAACAAATTAGGACAGAGAGAGAGAGAGAGGCGGTCGCAGCCCCCATTTCTCCCCCCTTATTTCTCGGTCAATCTCAAGCAACCATGGCCTCTGGCCACCTTGCCGATGAGTAGCTAGGATCATGGCAGAGATGGTGTGTAAGAAGATGGTGGTTCTGCGATGGTGGTCGCTCCGGTAGTTCTCGGCTCCTATGGTGGCTGATTTGGTGATAGGTGTCGGTCACAACTACCTCTGGGTGGTCTTGAGAACCACACATGGTAGTGGCGAGGTACGATGGTGGTGGTGGTGTCGGTTACGTTTGGGGGTGGTTGTCGGGTCGTAGGCGGGCGAGCCTGTTGTGGTTGTGGTTATGTTGAATGTTAGGTTTTAGGCGGTGGTGGTTAAAGTCGGTGGTTATAGGGTTATCGACGGAGGATGGCTGCGGTTGATGACTGTTTTGGTTGGTTGAATCGATGGTTATAGCCCCACCTCTGTGGTGGCTGTCGGTGAAGGTAGGTGGTGGTGAAGGAGGGTCTTGACCTTGAAGATTACGGTGGTGGTAGACTAGATGGATGTGGCTTATGGCCGCTGCGGAGATTGTTCAGTTGACTTCAAGGCGGTGATGATTTGAGATGGAGATGGTGGCTGTGTGTTGGTGGCCGATGGTGGTGCAGGGCCGTAACGGTAATGATGATGGTGGCTGACGTTATAGTTTTAGGCTATGGTCGTGGTGGTTGTTGGTTATGGTTATGTTGAGGCCCGGTGATGGTGGTGATGTTGGCTGTTGATGGTTATTGGCTGTGATTGTGGTTGTGGTTGCTGTGAAGGCAACCATGCTGCGGCTGTGATGGTGTAGTAAGGCGACAGTGGTGTAAGGCAAGGGTGATGGTGGTGGTTTAGGCTGCTGCGATGGTTGCTAAGGGAGGTGATGATGGCGGTTGTGTTGGTCGTGATTGTACCTATGGTTGTGGTGTTTCTCGTGGCAACAGTAATGGCTGGTGGTGATTGTGGTTTAGGTTGTCGGTTGGATTGGTTAGTTGTGGTGGTGTTGGGCAGTAACTATGTTGGTGATGGGTTGTTGGTTGTCATGGTTGTGACTGTATAGTCAAGTTTGGCGGAAACCCTACGAAGGGTTGTTTTGTACAAGTTAATGTTTGGGATGACATTATGGTGATTTTAGGGTTAATTAAGGAAGATATGGTGAACCGGTTCTTGGTCAAATCAAGTCAGGGCTGGTCAACTGATGGTCAATGCGGTCAACAACACAAATAGTCAACGGAGAAACATTAGCGACGTAAAAACGAGCCAACATTGGTAACGGTGTGGACACGAATCGATTTTGAACGGGTTTACGTATGCGAACAAAGCGAGTGAAAGGTATAAACGTTATGTCAAAGTTTGAGAAATAACTTACATGTGCGCACTTGAAAAATGTTGAGCTCTAACTTGATAACAAACATGAATCGTATATTGAAAACAAACTATAATCATAGTAATTATAGGATTTAGAAAGTTACACAACAATTTATAATAGCTACTCATTACGAAGTAATGAAAAATCACATTGGATCATTTTAATATGAGACAATTATAGACCATGCAACATGTTAATTGTTAAGTCATGTAATGTGCTTACTACTCACATGTAATTACAAACACGATTTTGATACAATAATGTTAGGGACTAAAGAAATGATATGTTTTTGTGATCAAGATGTTACTATAGTTAGTGTATAGATTATTAATACAACATGTTAGTGTTTTCAAAACCACAAATATGTACATATAATGGGATAACATTATTTTACTTAAACTGTTATTAGTATATTTAATAATGCAAAAATATAATTTCTAACAATAATAGTAGTTTTGGTATCAAATTAAATATCATTCTTGGGAAGATAATATTACTACTGAAGTTGATGAAAATAAGACTTCACGTATAATCTAGGTAAAGATGGACATCTATTTATGAGAAATAGTTATAGCATGCTAACAATTATGCAACCCATATTTCAGGATGTATTGTTGTTAATACTTGAACACTATAATATATATATATATATTGTGGTATAACCCTCTCTCGTATGAACAATTTGATATGTACTTAAATTGGATACTAATGTCAATATTAATACCAATGTTGGTATTTTAACCATTACCATTATTTAAGATAATTATTATCAAATTGATATTAATATTACACGCAAGACTTAAGATGTAATGAATACTGACAGAGTAAATGTAATTTGCTAAAATACATTTCATTTGGTTATCGTTATTAACATCAACTGATTATTGTTACAACCATCGTACTAAGAATCATTACTCGAATAAGAACAATAATCAATCTAATATACACAAATTAGTACATGACAACAAATACTTGTACAAAAACTAAGATACAACAAGGATACTAATCACCAACTCTAAGGTAACTAAGGAGCTCAACCGCATGCATATAACAACATCGTGCTAATGCTAAACATAAATCTTATATGTACAATTAGGATGGCATTATTAGAGCCCTTCACTCTATACCGAGCTCAGAATCTATATAAGGATACGAGGTGAGTTCTAGTGTCCCCTTTTTACTACTGTTTTGGGAATGAAGCATGCTTTGTTTGAACTAGAACTATTAACTGTGCTATTTTATGATGCTTGTAGGTTGTGGTTAATGTTGATACCTTCTTATACTTGTATCATAATCATTAAATATTTTGTGAACCGCTTGTTTTATATGGGTAGATCTACTTAGGGAATCCCCCACACACAATGCCTTGAAGTTAGGAAGGGTACCCCACTGAGATCCTGCGAGGTCGTTTATGGCATGTGACAGGTTTTGATAAGATTCTATGATGAACCATCTGGCAGGTATGGTCCACTTTTAAAGTCAACTAATGGATTCTAAAGAGCCTTTTGTTTTTAAACTTTAAGCACTTGAACTCACCAACTTTATGTTGACACAAAATCTTTTGAGCATGTCTTTCAGGTACTACAAGAGAATTAGATGAGTCATAGAAGAGATCTAAAGCTGAAGCAAGAGATTCAGGGTAGTTGTAAAAGGCTAAACTTGAGCCTAGAAGCCTTAGATACAAAAGACTCAAGTAATGATTGATCAAGAGCCTAATAATGATACCTTTAAATTGTGGATTGGGGTACTTTATGTATGAGAATCAAGCAACTATCTAGTGTAAATTTTATAAGATGTTATGTAATAAAGTGTTTTGGTTTTCCGCTGCGTTTGGTTGTTGTTTACTAATCGTTATGTCCGCCCCTCTGGGCCCGGGGTGTGACAGTTGGGTTGTTGGTTTGGTTTTAGGTTTCAGAGATGGTGGTGGTAGTGGTGGTTTAGATATTTGTGGTATGGGTTGTGAGGTGGTTGAAGGGACTGGTTCAGGGGTGAAGGGTTCATCTACAGGTTCAGGTTTTACAGGGTAGAGAAAAGGGAAAGGTGAAGGTGGTTCAGTGGTTTGTGGGAGTGGTGTTTGTTTGGGTTTAAGAGTAGGCATCAGTTTGGGTGTGGGTTTGGTGGCTATCCTCTTGCTTGCAGTTTTCCATTGAACTTCCTGCCGGTACCCCATTCGAATGTCAGTCTTTATGTCACTGACACATCGTTGTAGAGTCTTTATAGCCATTGATCCTACTTGCCTAGCTGAGAAGCCATGAGCTTTCAGATAGGACTTCATCCAGTCCCTATCATCAACTTGTTTGGTAGCTAGCTCCTCAGCCTTCTCCTTCTTCTTCTCTTTCTCTCTTAGCTTCTCCCTGGCAACCCTCTTCCTTTCCTTCATGATTTTCTCCTGTTCTTGTTTGAAGAAGAACAGGATAGTATCAAACTCATGAGGAGCCAGGTATTCTTCCTTATATCCCCTAGAGCAGATAAATGCTATCTTCTCTGCTCTCACCTTGGCCTGAGCCTCGATCTTATCATCTTCTTTCTTCTTCCTTCTTTCCTCCTCCTTTGCCAACCTTACTACTTCTGCTATCTCCTTTTGCAAGAAGGTTTTCTTCTCTAAGTTGACAAGATCCTCATAGGGAAGTAGAAGAATTTCTTCTCTTTGGATCACAAGGTTGAGGATCCAATCAATCAACTCTGCCCTTCTTTTGTTGGCAAAGTGCTCATGAGCAGTAGCTGCTTTGGTTGATGCCTTTCTACTATCAGCCAGCAGCTTCCCAGAGTCCACTTTTCCTTTCCTCTTTAACTTCTCTAGTCTGTATTCCTCCTTTAGCTCTTCAGGTTTCAACTTCCTCTTTGCTTTAGGGTCTGAGGAAGCTGATGGCTTAGGAGACTCAGGTTTGGATGGTTCACGCTGGCTGGCAGAGGAGAGATGGTGGCAGAGAGGTTTACTATTACTTTCGTGACTTCAAAATCAGCCTCGGAAGAAATTTCCATGCCTTTCGGAAGTAGATTTGATTGCATCGGAAGTAGACAGTAATCCTTCTTCGGAAGGAATTTCCTTGGCTTTGGAAGAGATTTCCTTACCCTCGGAAGAAATTTCTTTGGCCTCGGAAGTAACTTCCCTGGCCTTGGACGTAACTTGACTTTCTGGCCCTGCTAAGTCAGGTGTTGGGCCATCAGTTTGTGCTTCCCTTTCGAAGTTAATATTAAGTTCAACACTCTCCTTAGGTTGACCAATATCTTTCCAAGAGGTAGAAAGTCCAGTTACCCTTTAAAGCTCTTCAGCTCCAAAGTAAGTAAGAGTATGATCAGGGAGGTAATGTTTAGATGGGGACTTCATCAGAAACTGGTCTACAGGATTGATGGAAGTCCTGGGTTCCATCTGAACAGAAGACATTGGCTCAAGGAGGGTATGTGCAGGGGAAGCTGGGGTAGAGGAGGTGACTCCAAGAGGAGGGGTTGTGGCAATAGTAGGCTCAATAAGGGTTGATGCCTGCTCCAAAGAGTGAGCAGCCATCTCCCCCTGAGGTGATACCTGCTCTAAAGAATGAGCAGATACTCCCACAGCAGTTATTTGATCCTGCAAATTCTCCCCCTTTTTGGTAGCATCATCCTAAGAGTCAGATCAGCTAGAGGAAGAACTTGCAGAGAACTGGATCTGGACATACCTAACATATCTCTCTATCTGTTTCTCAGCTTGTTGGGCCTTGAGAGTGTTAATCTCAAGTTGCTGAGTGGCAGATCTACTTTCTAAAATCCTAACCTGAGATTCCAGGTTTGCGATTTTAGAGAGTAGATACTTGATGGTAAGTTGCATACTACCTTCATCCTCATTGGAGGAATCATCAGGAGATAAGATAACATACCTAGTATGTTCATCCTCACCACCTGATTGGTTTGTTAGCACCCAGGGTTCCTCTGCTGATCCATGTCTCCTTTAGAAACATGGATTTGAGAAGTTGCTGTGGATAGAGTCTGATTGATGTTACCACTGTCCTGAGGGACTAATGAAGCACCCTCAGTAGTGGCAGCTCTATCCACATGAGTCCCCTTCACATCTATGGGACTCACATCAGTACTTTCTTCCTGATGTGGGCTGAATATCAGCGGCTGCAGAGGGCTCTGTTGATCAAAAGAGTGGTGAGAAGGATCAACTTCACTTCCCTGCTACAGCATGATATTCTCATCAGGACGCATTAAAAGGTCAAGGAAAGATTCAGAAAATATAGCTAATGACCCGGGACCTTGGTCTGCACCTAAGGATTACCCTGTATCAACAGTGGATTCCAAAATGTGGTTGTCCCTTTTAGGCTGCTCAGGAGAGTGTTATGACTCAACCTAAGGGCTTAAGGCTTGGTTAGTGGGCTCGTCTGGTTGAGACTGAGGAGACTCAACCATGACATTGAGGCCTATGTGGGAGGAAGTTGAGACCTCAGACTGAGTGGGAGCCCATGTTTCCACTCTAGCCTTTTTGTTTTGAAAAGAGGGGACTTGATCAATCAGAGTAATTGATCAAGGGTTTGTTTTGGGCTTCTATGATAAGTGAGCTGTATGGGATGACGTATAAGGGGTGAGACTGGTGGGCGTTCATCACCTGCTGGGTTGGCAGGGATGTCACCATGAGCCATTGGCTCAAATATACCTTGGGGCAGATCAGTAAACCTGCCAGTGAAATTGGCTGAAACCTTCTTCAAAATCTTGAAGACACCAGGCTTCATGTGAGGAACCGGTAGTGGTTGACCAAGTTGTAGTCGGTCCTGATCCAACTCACAGTTTATGAAGTGCTGGATGAACCGGGGATACATGAAGAAAGAATCCCTAGTTAGATTGCTGATTAGGTTCATTAGCACAAACTTGGAGTAGTTGAACCTTCGGTTCCTTACAATTCCAATGACCAAGCACCCGAGATGGATTCTTTCTTCATGTATCCCCAGTTCATCCAGTTGAATGAGAAGTTGTACTGTGACAACCCTAAAAACTCCAGGTTAGAAAATATTTAAAGTTATCATTAATTACTATTACTATGCCTTA
>BJCO01636512.1:0-18334 GCA_018326465.1 Flaveria floridana
TTCAACTACTATAGTTCTGAGATTATATACTCTATAAGCCTTAGCTTGAGAGGAGTATCCAATGAAGTGTCCATCATCTGATTTCTCAGCAAACATGGATACTTGATCTTTGGAATTCAAGATGGTGCATGGACATCCAAATGACCGGAAAAACCCAATGAAAGGTCTTCTTTTGTGCCATAGTTCATAAGGAGTCTTGCCATGAGTCTTAACTACTAAAACTCTATTTTGCACATAGCAGGCAGTGTTGACTGCCTCTGTCCAGAAGGTAATAGGCAGTCTAGAGTTAGAAAAACATGGTTCTTGCAGCTTCAATAAGTGTCCTGTTTCTTCTCTCAGCAACTCCGTTTTGCTAAGGAGTCATGGGAGCATTGTATTGTCTTGTAATACCCTTTTCATCATAATAAGTGTCAAGGATTTAGTTCTTGAATTCAGTTCCTTGATCACATCTTATGGTCTTAACCTTGTGATCAATTTGATTCTCAACTTTTAGAATGAAATTCTTTAATATCTCAGGAGTTTCATCCTTAGTTCTAAGGAAGAAAACCTAAGTGAATCTTCAGAAATCATCTGTGATCACCAATAGTATAAGGTTCTTCCTAAACTCATTACACTGGTGGGGCTGAAGAGATCCATGTGTAATAAGTGTAGGGGAGTAGTGATAGAGTTCTTTACCCTTGGCTTGTGAGACACCAAGTGTTGTTTCCCTTTCAGGCATGCAACACAGTGATCATCACTTGTAAACTCTTTCTTTGGCATTCTAGTTACCAAATCATTCTTAATAAGTTTAGTCATGCTCTTAAAGTTTACATGGCACATCCTTTTATGACAAAGGAAAGACTTATCACTATTGGCCTTAGATAGAAAGCAAAAAACTTCTCCTGGGGGGGATGTTTCCTGCAAATCCATCTTGTACATGTTTCCTTTTCAGGGTGCTATAAGCAGGATATGCTCTTGAGGAATGACCACCCCAGGCTTGAGAACAATGCACTCATGCTCAGTAAAGAGCAAGTTATGTCTCTTGTCATAAAATTGGGATACACTCAGTAAATTGTACCCAAGCTCCTTAACAAAGTTTACCTTCTCAATACTAGGCTTACTATTTGTGACCCCGCCCCTTCCAGTAATGTAACCATAGCATCTCCTCCAAAAGCAACTGGTCCTCCATCAATTTTCTCAAAGTTCTAAAGCAAGGAGCCATTGCATGTCATATGCCTGGAACATGCACTATTAATGATCTATACATTTCTTTTGGTCTTCAGCTGTTCTTGTACAGTAAAAGGAGAATTAGTTACATTTGGAAACCTAAGCCTCATTGGTCTTGGGCTCTTCAAAATGAACTGAAGACAATGCAACAATAATTGATCCTATACTCAGACTATGGGGATCAATTGCTGTTGTAAGTGAAAAGTTTTCAGTCACATGATCTTCCTTTATCTTCCACACCATCTTCAAAAGATTAGACTTGACCTTCAAAGCTTCGGAATTTTTTATAACTTTGGAAGTTTTGGAAACTGATCCTTCAGAAGATCTTACTTTCGTTGCAGCAAACTTTAGTGCTTCGGAAGCATTCCTTTCTTTCGAGACCAAATTTTCTTCCAAAGGCAATTTTTCACTTGTCTTCATTTTCATTTTGGAGATTCCGAAAGAAACACTAATTTCTTCCAAAGCTTTCTTCATCTTGTTCCTCTCAGAAGTCTTCTACTTTGTTATGTTGAGGGTACTTTTGAGATTGTAGATGCAACCCTTAGCCAGATGAGAAGTACTGCCACACATAATGCAGTCAATTTGCTTTCTTCTGAGAGTCTTCTTATGAATGGAAGACTGAGTTTGATCACTATCCATCTCCATCCCCATCTTTGAAGATGTTGTGGCAGGCATCCTAAGGTGAAGCTTGCCTTTGGAGGTGGATGGTTCATGCCATGTAGCAGTGTTACACAACTGATAAGCCTTCATTCCTTCATAGGGATAAGTTGAACATGTACTTGAACTCTTGGTACTAGAGTTCAAAGTTATGTCCTCAGTCTTTACCGCTTCAAAACTTATAGAGATAAAAACTTGTTTCTGCTTGGAGTTGAAGGTGTCCTTGATCTTCTGCGCTCTCTTTGATCTCCTCTTTGCTACTCGGATCAAGTTCTTCCTTTTTGACTTAGTCATCCCTGACTTCTTCCTCTCCTCAGGAGTGTGGTGATCCTTATTAGGATGATCTTCCTCACTCTTCCTAGATCCATCCTTCATTTCCTCCTCTTCATTACTAGGATCTATGGATAGCAGCTCATCTTGACTAGTTCCACACCTTGGAGGTCTTACGGACAATAGAGTGTGTGGAGGGGCTATCTCAATAGATCCCAACCCTTGTTTGTTCTGATAACACACTTTGGAATGCAGGGATGAGGAATGATGTTCGTGAAGGTCTCTTCTTCAAGAACATGCCTCTCTGCCTTGGCTTTGCTGATCACTAGCTCAGCCTGGCACTCAGTTAACTTAGTGATGAGATCTTTGATTTGAGTCCTTTAGTTGGTATGCTCATGTTTAAGAGTTAAAATAGTTTTCTTTAAGTCTTCTATTTTTAACTTATACTTATTTTCAGCTCTTTTGAAGTCAGATTTTAATATGTTCAAAGACTCAAGATCATATCTTATCTCTAAGTAATAGTACCTGTATCTATTTACTTTAGCAGTGTATTCTGGGGTACAAAGATATTCCAATACCTTGGCTCATCCAGATCTGCTATCAGTGCTTAATTTGGAGACACATCCTCTACCTGGAAGCTCCAATCAAAGCCTCCTTCTATAACAGCAACTGCAGCTTGCTGCTTGGGCTTCTCAGTGTATGAAGCTCCCTTAGTATAGTTTGGCTTGGGTTGTGCTTGGCCACCAATTGTCCTGGGTGCCTTGCACTCCATAGAAAAGTTTCCCATTTGGTTACAGTGTAACACTTTACTTTGCATTTATCCAGCCCAAACTTTCCAACGGATACATTGCTAGGAAACTTTCTCCATGTCCTCTTATAGAACTTCTTGGCTCTATGAGTGAGAAGAGCCATTTGTTAAACTATCTACATATACTCTAGATCATCTGGATGGATGCAGTCCAAGTCTTCAAGGGTGAAGAGAAAGTTGCTTGTGCTTTCATCATATGACATAAAGGCATTTGATGAGCTTGTCTCTTGAAATAGGCTTCCTTAGATGTAGATCTCCTTTGGTGTCTCAGGGAAGGTGATGAAAGGAAACTTGGGTGAGTTATCAGGGTAAGAGATGAAATGGTGTTGTGGTTCTCTGCAATCCCTTTCAACCATATGAAGGGCAGAACTCTGTTGATTGTTAGAGTTTCCAGATGGATTTTGCAAGTTCATCTCCATCTGGTAACCATTGAGTATGCCATACCACTCAGTGAGAGAGAGGGTCTTTTGATTTTTAGTCCTCTTAATGACCACACAATAGTGTTTTCATTGTCTAAGAAGAGTGGACATGAACTTTCTCATAATATCCCTATTCTCCAGTTTTACTCCAACATCCATCAGAGTGTCCTCAATATCAACATACCTGAAGTATTGTTGAGTCATGGTTTCACTTGCTTTGAAGGTGAAGTTCTAAAATTGCTGCTTTAGAAGTTCCTTCTTGTTTTCTTTCGCATCAGAAGAACCTTCATACATCAGATTCAGTGCATTCCAGAGTTGCTTGGTAGTTTTTCACTTCTTAAAGCCTCTGTTGATGGCATTTGGAAGAGCAGTTTGGAGGGCAGTCATGGCTTTCTGATCTATATCTGTTCTTTTTCTATCTTTTTCAGAATAGTCAGCCACCTCATTTGGAATCATGCCACCTCCAGCAGCATCTGAAGAGGCGCATGGAATGTAAGGTCCTTCAGTAACAGACTCCCACATCCTACTATCTTGTGACTTGTTGAAGCCTTCCATTCTTAGGAACCAAGTATCAAAATCATCAGGAGTGATCAGTGGGGACTTTACCATGGTACCAGTTTCCATATCAGCCTTGGATGTTTCCATTTGAGATGTTAAGTGTTTTGTGAGAACTGAGGAGATTTAAAAAGGTAGGATTTTACAATCAAGAGCCTGGAATGCTCTAATACCAATTATAGCACCTGTTATGGGATGCTCAATACAATCAGTCTCATAATGAGGAGAGTGTTAGAGTAGCTAATAGATCAAATAGGGAACCGGGGTTTAAGAGTAGGATGCAAAGAACACAAGTAAGTAAGGAGACAAAACTTAAGAACAATATAAATAAGGTTTTGAAGGATGATGTATATTAATCTCAAGTTCTCTTACAAGAGTTACAATGCATCAAAAATAAGTTATAAGACATTGAGATACTTTATACTACACCCTACAACTGGCCATACTTGGAAAGCCTGTTGGAACATTGAAAGACAACAAAATCAATGTAGAGTCAAAAGGCAGATTGTCTTTTGACTAGTGACTATGACATGCCATAGATCACATCCTAATATAATACAAAAAGATAAAAGTACATAATGTAGAAAGTTACAGACAAAGACCTTAATATACAGTTACAAAAGCATGGACCTTTTCACCAACTTATGCAAGTTGGTGAGTCTTCAGAGTTGTAGCGGAAAGTTGGTCAGCTTTATGTAAAAGTACATCAGAGAAAATCATGTTCTTCTAAGTCTTCGGAAGAAATCAGTCTTCACTTCATTTGGCTTCGGAAGACTTTTTCTTTAAACCTTCAGAAGACTTCGTCTTTGGCTTCGGAAGATTTGGTCTTTGGCTTTCGTAGACTTTATACTTAGAATATTTCTTGTGCAGTGTATAAAGCTTCCGCAGGAACTTTTAGCTTCGGAAGATTTTATACTTAGCATAATTCTCATGCAAAGTGTAAAACTTCCATAGCAGTTCTACTTGGTACTCGGTGCATGCATGCAGGAAGCAGTTTGGTTAAATTGGTTGCATCAGCCTTTATATATAAACCTTACACCTTCAATGATAGATCTCCACATATTTCTATCTTGATACATATGAAACCTTCCATACGTTGGCACCAAGTATCAAAATTATGAGGAGTGATCAGTAGAGACTTTGTCATGGTACCGGTTTCCATATTAGCCTTTGAGATAACTACCATATAAGTTGATAAGTGTTTTGTGAAACTGAAGAGATCTAAGATGGTGAGATCTTCAATCAATAGCCTCATTGCGCTGATACCAATTGCAGGACTGATAAAAGGGGTCAATGTAATAGTTTCAAGTGTTAGGAGAGTTATAACACTTAGCAGATCAAATAGGGAACCGGATTAGATGAAATAATTAACACAAGGAAAAGAACAATAACAAGAACACTCAATATGGTTTACAAGAATGATGTATATTGCTCTAAAGTTTTTACAAGTGTTTCGAAGCTTACCTTAAGATACAAGTACTTAAGATACTTTATACTATATCCTACAGCTAGTCATACCTTAAAGGCCAGTTGAAAACACTAATCTAGACAACAGGATCAATCGCAGATTGCCTTTTGCCTAGTGACTATGACATGTCATAGCTCACATCCTTATCTATAAAAAGGATAAAAGTACATAGTTGGAAAGTTACATACTCAACACCTTAATCTACAGTTGACAAAAGTATTGAATTTTCACCAACTCATGCTAGTTGGTGAGTCTTTAGAGATGGCAGTAGAAAGGCGTTTAAACTTTTATCAAAAGTATGTCAGAGAAGACATGCCTTCTCTCTCTTCGGAAGAAATCAGTCTTGGCTTCGGAAGACTTTATCTTTGGAGCTTTGGAAGACTTCATCTTTGGCTTTGAAAGAAATGGTCCTTTGGCTTCAGAAGATTTGATACTTAGCATAATTCACTGAGTTATATCAAATCTTCTTAAGTACTTTCCTAGTACTTCACATGTGCATGTTGAGAGCTCTTTGGGTTGCTCTTTGGTTGCATCAGTCTGTAAGTGTAATACTTAAAGAATGGTATTGTAGACCCCCATAAGGTTAATAGTTCTGATATTAGTGGTGGTGAAGATTAGTGGATTGAAGAAATTGTTTATCGGAAAAATTCTCAATGGATTTACTTAAGATTTTACTTGGTACTCCTCATCTTCACTTCACTGTCTCTTTTATTATGGTTAGTTCTGAACTTCTAATCCTTGAACATCAATTGTTTATGGAGATAATATTTCACTAATTGATTTTATATGTTAATATGATTGTGGATTCCGTACATCTAGAGCACACGTATCCATTACTACTAACATTTGAAGTTTCTGCACCTAAAGTAGGTGTTTGGTGATTGGGATTGCTTATTCAATCTTATTTCATTTTAAGTTTGAACAAGCAATCTAAAACTTTTTGAGTCTATCCTATGGGGAAGATGGTGAGGCAACTTTACTATTTTTTCAATATGATTATTAATTGGAACTATCTTCTTAAGTACACCATATGATTATTATAGGTTATTAACAATGATATGAATCTTTTTAATGCCGAGCATAAACATAATGTTGTTTGGTACCATCTAAAGAAAAGGAAACCACACTGAATCCCTAGTGTGCTCTAAATATTTGTTGGTTAGTGCATCCTAACTTTCTTATGAAATCATCCATTTTATAAGTATATATTAGTTTACTTCAACTATTTATTTGTCATATAACTATCAAAGTCAATGTTTTCTTGTTGGTACATGATGTCCCTAGTTTTGCGCTTAATGTTTATGTCTTGCATTTCTTACATATGTGTAATACGAGAATGTTAATGTAATGGAATATATGTTTGAATGTTTATTTACTATTAACTATATATTATTCTTATAACATGTATTACTACGCACTTGATTGAACATAATATATGGGTTTGAAGTAATCATTCATAGTTCTGAGTTAACAATAACTCAGAAATGTGTTTAACTTAGTCTTGCGGTTCTTCATGCTACTGGACCATGCTAATGAACCAGTCGCGTGAATGGAACATGCTTATGGACTAGTCACATGACTGAACCAGGTGACTGAATCAGTCGCACGACTAAGTCATAAGATTGACTCCGTCGCACAACTGAACCAATCGTATAGTTCAGTCGTGCGTATGAATCAATCGCATGACTCAGTCGCACGACTGAACCATGCTAATGGCTCAGTCGTACACTGAAAACCTATAAATACCACATAATTCGTGGAAAAACATACACTTCGAATATTATCATACCCTAGCCGTCCAGAGCGTTCTAGTTCGTCCATCCAACTTCAAAGTTCGTTCCTGATCGATTCCAACTCGTTCTTAACGTTTGTTTATTCGTTAGATTGATCATGTTGTCGTTCTCACTGATTGGATCGCCAATAAAATAGAATTCCGCACTATTTGATCTGGTTTCTCGTTGAATCAATTAGTACTCCGTACGAAAACGGTCCTAACAAGTGGTATCAGAGCCTTGTCTCGTGATTCTTCGTGGATTCAATTAGTGTTCTAGTAAAAATCACGTTTTAATTCAAAAGATTAGTGTTTTTGTGTCAAAAGGTGTTTTTGTGTCAAAAGGTGTTTTTGAAGTGTTCCTGATTCAAAAGTTTCATATTTTTCGACGTACGGCAGATTAGGGTTTGTGAAAAATCATTTTTGGTGTCTAAGAGTTCAAAATTTTGAATTTTTCATTCACAGCAGCTTCAGTCGCATGATTAGCAATTGCACGACTGAATCCAAATCGTACCTTTCAACCGCACGAATGGACTCAGTCGCACTGCTCATTCGCACGAGTAAGCTAACTCACACCGTTGAACTCATTCTCATCCTTCAATCGCATGATTGAACTCAATCGCACGATTGAATTCAGTCGCACTCACCAATCGCACGATTGAACTCAGTCGTACTCTTCAATCGCACATTTGATTCTGTCTTACACTAAATTTCTCCAAGTTTGATATCATTGAAGGTCAGAACTCTGCGTTTACTGCTGGGAAGGATTCACGTATCCCCAATCTACTACTTCTGGAAAATGAGATTGGGAATCATAACAAACCACCAAAACTGTTGAATTTGGATGAATACCCACAATGGAAACAACATTTTGAAATCTACCTGAACGGTGTTGATCTGAATCTATGGACAACCATTGAGACTGGTTATACTATACCAGTTGGTGCTAATGGGGGTAAAGCTGACCTTGGGTGGTATGAATGAGGGACAAAAGGTTGCACACAATGCTGAGAAGAAAGCCTACGCTTTATTGACTCAGTCAATTCCTAAAGACATCATCCGTCAGTTTTCAGAACATAAACAGTCTAAGAAATTATGGGAAGCCTTAGAAAATAGATACGATGGGAATGCAACCTTGAAGGTGCTGAAGGCTAAAGCTCTCAAAAAGGAATTTGATAATTTCTCTCTAATAGGAAACGAGAGCTTAGATGACATCATTGATAGATTTTATTACTTGATGAGTGAGCTGCATACTAATGGTGTGACTGCATCTATGGAAGATAAAGTTTCAAGCTTTGCTGATGGTCTGCCGGACAAATGGGATCCATTTATGTCTAATCTAAGAAAGAATGACATTGTTGCAACTTTAGACATAAATGATTTCATCTTCAAGTTAAGGGAGGAGGAACTACGTTTGAAATACAAGTCGAAGAAAGGATCTTACACTCAGAATCCTTCACTGTATAACGTTGCTCCTAATCCAGTTTTATCCGGAGCACCTCTTCAGACAGCCTTTGTTTCCAACACATCTGGAACCTCTCAAAGCATCTCTTCGGGAAGTGATTCATCAGGTTCATCTGGAACCCAATATGCTATTCCTAACTCTAACCCCATCAAGCTGAAGACTGAAAATATGGGGAATGTTACTGTTGAAGTAGCAAAAGAGCATATGGATCTTCTTGCTGCAGTGGTACACTCTTATGATGGTTTAGTTACAGGTAAGATCAGAAATTGTCATCTAGCTGATGAAGATTATGAGCAGGTATATGAGAATGGGTTGGAAATGATGGATATAATGTGGGCCTTAGCCAGTGGTGTTAGAAGGGCTTAGAAGTTTGTGAAGAAGACAGGGTAGAATCTGGTTGCTACCAAAGACACAACTTTTGGTTTTGATAAAACCAAAGTGACATGCTTCAATGGTGGTGAAAAAGGTCACTTTAAACGAGAGTGTGTGAAACCTAAGAAGACCAGAAATGGTAACCCTTTTTCATCGATCAACCGTCAAGACAAAGAAAAGAAAGTAGCATCAACAAGTCAGGATACTAAGGCATTGGTTGCTCAAGGAGATGAAGGACAGGACTTGTCTTTTAGAATTTTGTCTGATGGAGATGCAAATGTGGCTATGGTAGAAGATCTTATTGATGGGTCAGCTAGTGAAGGATAAAACATAGCTGATAATGCTAATTCAGAAGCTGAAGAAGCTATGGATGTCGTGGATCATTTGGTTGAAGATGAATTAACTGCTGCTAGCATGAAATCTCCTATCAGCGAGGAATCTAAGGTTGCTTTTATGGCTGACACTTCTAGCTCATCACAGGTATGTTCTAAAGATGAACTGTTTGATAAACATGCTTGTGCAGAATGTAATAAATTTCGTGAAAACATAGACTTAAAATTTGCTAGGTTGTTAGATCACAATGAGAGTCTGGTAAATGATTTGAAATTATGAACAGAAGCAAACTGAGTTTTAAAACAAAATGAAAGCAGCTTTAAAGAAAAACTTGATTTGTTAGGAAAACAACTTAGGGAAACCGAGCTTGTTGCCTTTAATCAAGAAAATGACATTAAGTTCTATCTTTCAACAATTGAGGAAACTAAGAAAGAAAAAGCGATTTTGCAAGTTGAAATTGAATTGTTAAATCAAAAACTACATAGTCTAGCTAGTTCCTCTCATATTGTTCAGAACTTAGTCAAAGAGAGAAACTGTGAGGAAGGGCTTGCCACCACCACATGCGATCCTTTTGAACACAAAATGTAGATCAATAAAGAATAACTCTATCAAGGATCATGTGGCAACAACCCCACTAGTTAGTGATCCAGATTCCACAGTTCAAACTGTGCAATCTATTACTGAACAGAAGGGATCTAGTTCTGGCACCAAAGATGAAGTTGTCACTGATAATAGGAACAAAGAGAATAGCAAGGCTACTCTAGGGTTGGGATCAAAAGTTAATGTTTCAAAACCAAGTCATTCTAAAACGGATCATCATGAAAACCTCACCAAAATGAAAGTAAAAGGTAATCAAAATGTGAAACCAATAAAATTTGTCAAAGAAGGTGGGAAACCTAAAGTTGATAAGCAAGAGACCAATTCCAGCCCACCCTCTCCCCCACACAAAAGATCTCCAAGACTATTTGAGAGGAGATCATGTTATAGTTGCGGAGAACGAGGACATGTTTCTCCAAATTGTCCTTACTATCAGACACCAAGAAGGATAGTTGAAATTTTTCATGATAATAAACCAAGGTCTACTGAACCAAGATCGGTTACCCCTCCCAAACACCAAACTCAACACAGACAAGCCCCTAGTAAAGCTGTGTTAACTGAGGAAACACCTAAGGAGGAAGTTAAACCAAAAGTTCAAACTATAAACTAGTAGTCTTTTTATCACAAACAGGCCTTACACAAAACTGGTTTGTGGAAAGCAAAATCAACAGGTGTGTCTAAAAGTGAGGACAAGATGAGCAAGAATGTGTCTTCTTCTTCAGAAGGAAAATGGGTGGAGTTTATGATGTGTGATGCCTCTGGGAAACCCAATCTAGTTAAGGCTTGGGCCCACTCCTGAACAAATCATTTCCATTCTTGTGCAGGTTGTCCGCTACAGCTCTATCACTAACACCTAGATTATTGATAGTGGGGCATCCAGGCACATGACCGGTAATCTGTCTCTCCTTTTCGATGTCAAACAAATCAAAGGGGGACACACATCTTTTGCGGGAAATAAAGGTGAAGTGGGAAATAAGAGAGTGAAGTTTGATAAAGTCAACTATGTTTAACAACTGGAGAACTATTTACTCTCAGTTTCTCAAATCTGGGACAAGGGCTTCAAAGTTGTATTTGATAATAAGAGGTGCTACATTCTGAAGAAGGATTATGTTATCCCTGAGGAGAAAGTTCTAATGTCAGCTTCCAGATATAACGATCTGTATGTCTTGGATATGTCAAAAGCCTCAACAACTAAACCTGGTGCTCAATGCTTCTTGTCTATAGTCACAGAGAGGGATTCTATTTCTTGGCACGGGAGAATGGGACACATTAATCCTAGGAAGATGAATCATCTGGTTCAAAATAATCTGGTTGATGGTGTTACCGTCAAGAACTTTCAGCTTCCAGATTTCTGTCTATCATGCAAGAAAGGGAAACAGACTAAGAAATCTCATAAATCTAAGAAAGTAAACTTTATTGAGATTCAACTGGAGCTATTGCATGTGGATCTATTTGGCCCTATCAGCACTAAAAGCATTGCAGGAGCTTGGTACTATTTTGTGGTTACTGATGACTACTCATGATTTTCCTGGGTTATGTTTCTTAAAGCCAAGTTAGAGACGTTTGAATCTTTCAAACATTTAGTTACTACTCTGGAGTCTCTGTATAAGTTGATAGTGAGGAAAATACATTCAGACAACGGGGCAAAATTCAAGAATCAGTGGATAGAGGCTTTTTGTCGAGAGAAAGGGATAGTTCATCAATTCTCTTCTGCCTACACTACACAGATGAATGGGGTTGCTGAACGCAAAAATTGCAGCTTGATTGAAACTGCAAGGATAATGTTGACAGATTCGAAGCTGCCGATTCAGTTCTGGAATGAAGTCGTGGCTAATGCATTCTATACACTCAATCAGGTCATAGTGGTTAAACGTCATGGTAAAACCTGTTATGAGTTGCTTCAAAAGCGTAAACCGAATATGGAGTATCTAGAACCATTTGGAGCCCCTTGCATGTTATTGAAGAAAGCTCAGAATGGGAAATTTAGTGAGAAAGCAAAGGAAGATATCTCTCTGGGATACAATATACCAGACAAACGGGTTTATAACAACGCAACTGGTCAAGTTGAAGTGTGGTGCAACGTAGATGTTCAACGATACACCACACCCCTTGCTACAAAAGGTCCATCATTCTTCTTTGATTACGATGGATTTTTCAAGTCCTTCAATCTTCCCCCTGTGTCTTCTGATGATGAAGTGGCTGCTCAAATGATGTATGACATCTTGAACACTCCTAATCCAGACTCGAGCACTACTGCTCCAATTGATGGTAATTCTAGGGTGTCAGAGGAAAATATTGAAGTTACTAACCACTCCTTAGATGATGAGGAGATTGAGAATTAAAATATGAGCAATGAGGAATCTGTCAGTCCTGATGACAGCACTCCAGCCATAGATGAACTAATAATTCCTAACCTTAATAATGAAGTGGCTACTCCTACAACTCCAGTGACGAGGATCATCGTGAATCACCCCCCAGACAACATCATAGGGGATCTTCTTTCAGGTGTTCAGACAAGAAATCAGTTGTACACAACTGACTATGCTGCAGTAATGGAAAAGGGATACATACATGATAGGGCATATAAGTGTTTTGTTTCTCAAGTCGAGCCCAAGTATGTAAGTGATGCCTTGAAAGATGTGGTATGGGTAAATGCGATGCAATAAGAACTTCTACAGTTTAGGAAGCTCGGTGTTTGGACACTAGTGGATAGACCCAAGGGTGCAAAGGTGATTGGCACAAAATGGGTTCTTCGTTGCAAGAAAGATGACCATGGGGTCATCATCAGAAACAAGGCATGGTTAGTAGTTCAAGGGTTTAGAAAAGTTGAAGGCGTGGACTACAATGAGGTATTTGCACCTGTGGCTAGGATGGAAGCAATTATGATCTTCCTAGCCTATGCATCCTATATGAAGATCAAGGTGTATCAATTGGAAGTGAAAAGTGCATTTCTACATGGTCAAATCTGTGAGACAGTATACGTCAGTCAGCCAGAAGGTTTCGAAGATCCTTATCATTGAGATAGAGTTTATAAGTTAGACAAGGCTTTGTATGGGCTACATCGAGCCTGGTATGAGAAGCTCTCCACTCACCTGTTGAAACATGGTTTTTGAAGGGGAGTAATTGACTGCACGTTATTAATCAGAGAAAAGGATGGTGATTTACTACTTGTTCAGATATACGTGGATGACATAATCTTCGGTTCCAATAACGAAGAATTATGTAAAGAATTTGAATCGGTGATGAAAGTTGAGTTTGAAAAGAGTGCCATGGGAGAGATAAAGTTCTTTCTGGGATTACAGGTGGATCAGACACCCAATGGAATTTTCTACATCAGACCAAATATGTGGGGGACATTTTGAAGCATTTTGATATGGAAAATGTAACAATTGCTAGTATTCCTCTTGCCACGAACCACGATGTGGCACCTGATGAAAATGGAGATTTGGTTGATGCCACCATGTATCGTGGAATGATTGGATCTCTAATATATCTCACAGCTTCTTGTCCTGATATCATGTACGCCACGTGTCTCTGTTCCAGATATCAGTCAAAGCCAAAAGTAAATCATCTTATTAGGGTGAAACATATCTTTCATTATCTGAAGGGTACTCCAACACTCAGGTTGTGGAATCCCCATGATGATGACTTTTAACTTACAACTTACAGTGACTCAGACTATGGTCGATGCAAGATGAACTACCAGTCCACATCTGCCGGGTATCAATTTATTGGAAGGTGGTTAGTCACCTGGCAATGTAAGAAGCAGACATATGTTGCTCTATCAACATGTGAAGCTGAATATGTTGCTGCTGCAAGTTGCTGTTCTCAAATCATCTGGATTCAACAGCAAATGCAGGACTACGGTTTGCAATTTACTAACACCTCTAGATTTGTTGATAATTCTGCTGCCATAGCTATAACTAAAAGCCGATCCTTAAACCAAACACATCGGCATTAATATCACTTCATACGTGATTGTTTTGAAAAGCATTTAATCGATGTAATCAAAATTAACACGGATTTTTAGCGCCCCGACGTCTATACAAAAGTCTTTGATAAACCGAGTTTTTACTATCAATTAGTGGTCAATGGCGTCAAGAAGAAGGAGGATGTGATTCCGGAGGAGTCGAGTTTATAGTCCGTCCGTATGTTTCTTCGTTTAATTTTTCAGTAAATATTTATTTTATTTTAATTTTTCTTTCTTCTCTTAAATATCAGAAACACAAAAAGATTTTCTGTTTTAGCATTTTAGAGAGAGAATAGTTTTAGTTTCAGTAGTTAGTATCTAATTACTTAAAAAAAAGGGGGGGCGGGCAGGTCAGCTGAAAAGCAGTAAGATCAAATCTGAGAAATTGATTCAGTACATTGGAAAATGATAGTACACAGGCATCCTATCATTTGGGACACCAAAAATTGAAAGTCAAAGAAAAAAAATAAGTCTGAAAAGTCAAAGCCTAATAAGTTGAAAAATGATAGTAAGCTAGTATGTTACTGTAGTTACATGGAGAAAATAGATGTAGGGGTTGCAAGTCCATTATATGATGTGTCGGTAGATTCAACACAATAGATTAGTAGACATCATTGGTGAATCACACAAATTAAATCACTCAACAGGTTATGGGTTACCATCTTATCCCTGGTCTGCACAATCAACAATAAATTTCCAATAAGGGGTGTGGAGCAAAGAGAAAGCCACAAATGTGTGCGAATGACCAAGACTATAAGCAAAGCACATCACAAATGTGAAACGCAATCAAGTTAATGACAGATGTCGTTGCTACGTTAAATAAATTATAAAATTGCTCTAGCAAGAAGATAGGTTGTGTGCCTCTCTGCTGTGCGATGGCACTGACCTGAGGATAAGCATAACCTATATATTCTAAGAATTCATTGTTGTTTGTGCCTCTCTGCTATGCGATGGCATTGACCTGAGGCTTAGCATCTCTTTGAAATCTCTTAGAATAGTTTATTCTTAACAAAAACCCGTAGACCGCTCAAAAATCTCCTGAGGAAGGTTGATTACCATATAAACGTGGGATCCACAAATGGCTGTTGACTTAATACACCTAAATAATCACCAATGTGTGTCAAAAATCTATGTATGGATTTATGTGGACAAATATACTGACAATCATCGTAACTGCATCTCCCGATGGTCAAAATCAATGTGTGCTACATGACTAATCTAGCATGATTTCATGTTAATGTCTTTGACTCTTAGATGAAAGAGACTAAGAGTAATGTATATATAAAGCTTATTGTTATTGACACAAATCTAAAAGGTCCCAAATGATTATGTTTTATGCATGTCTGATTCCATATGAATCTTTCTAGAAATGATGAAAATGTATGAAGCTGTTCTTCTCAGGGGGAGAATTCGGTTAAGTGATATTAACCCTCCTCAAATGAAAAACACAAAAATATGTCTTGTTTCAGTTTAATTAAAGTTTTTCTTGTTTTAGTTGTTTGTATTGAGTTGATATCGGACTATGTAACAAGACTGAACTCTGTGAATGTCACAAAATGAGTCGAACGTTAACTATGAGAAGCTTGTATCTAAAATATAAAAGGATCACGTCTGAGGTGATCAAAAGGTTTCATTTAAAAGGATCACCTCTGAGGTGATCAAAAGGTTTTCAGTTAAAAGGATCATGTCTGAGGTGATCAAATGGTTTTCATTTAAAAGGATCACGTCTGAGATGATCAAAAAGTTTTCAGTTAAAAGGATCATGTCTGAGATGATCAGTGGTCATAACATCATTTATCAAAGACAAGTATGTAAATTGATGGTACAAACAAATTCAAAATCACCAGACTGACCCAATCGCACAATTGGACCATAAGTATGGGCCAATCGCATAATTGGACCATAAGTATGGGCCAATCACACGATTGGACCACAAGTATGGCTTAGTCGCATGACTGGACCATGAGGATGGCCTAGTCGCACGATTGGCATCCTCAGTATGAACCAATCGTACGATTGGTTGAATGCGTATAGGTCATTCGTACGATTGAACTTCATTCGCACGTATGAACCATGCGTATGGGTCCAGTCGCACGACTGAAACTCAAATCAGTATAAAAAGGGGGCTCAGTCGGTCGTAGCCCTACACTTTATTTCAAACTCTCTCAACCTACCAATTACCCAAGGACAACCTTTTTAAAATTTTCATGTGATTTCCATCGATTTCTCATTACTAACCGATTTACATTCATCTACCGGTACAGTGAGAACGAAATCATGACACATGATAACGTAAAATCAAACAAAAGTGTCTGAATGATTTAAGACCTGAACTGACTCAAATAATGTTAAAATTGGACCTCTAAATGGACTTAAATGTGAACTTAACAGATAATAAGTGTAACAACGAGTCTATGCGAATCTAATGAATCTAATCTTGATATGAAAATGACTGTTTTGACAAAGATTCAAAGTCTTGGACTCGCACAGTACGTATGCGAAAGGACATACTGATGAACTTCAGTTGCACGATTGAGCCAGACGTATGATTCAATCACACGATTGAATCAATGGGTGACTCAGTCGCACGACTAACTCAACCGCATGTCATGGCACACGACTAAACTCAGTCGGAGGCTCAGTTGTATGACTGAGTTCAGTCTTATGGTTCAATCGTACGATTGAACTAGTTTGATATGATCTATTCAAACTCAAATATTCTTTCTTGTGAACGGGTCTAACATGTTTGGTGATTGTGTTGTTGTGAAATGGCGGATAGATGGACGATGAGTACTAAGCACAACATCTGTGCTTATCTCAACACCACTTCTCGGAATGAGATTTCGTTGGGATTATAGAGTTTTTATGCCGATCCAGGATACACCATGCTATATCTACTCCCTGTACACCGTATCAATCCTTACAGCAGGCATTCTGGGAGAATGCAGTGGTCAATCGCTTAATTGAGCCGTACAGGATCCGACGTTCCATCTTCGGTCAGGATATAGATATTGGAGAAGACGATCTCAGGTGAGTATTGGATTTGGGTGAGGATGGAGACTACCCAACCCAGTTACATCCCCTGACAGTTAGGGGTTGTTTCTTGAGGATCAAGTATGCAGGAGACATAAATGTCGGCGTGCTTAATAAGGGCAACATGTGTCCACCGTTCAAGTATCATGCACATGTCATCCTGAAGTGCATCGCGTCTAGAAGAGGAGGATTTGACGAGATGAGTGACCAAATCCAGAATGCATTTGTTACACTGGTACTAAACCACCGTTCAGTTTCTTGAGGATGTTCTTTAGTTATTTGAGGGAGAACATAGAAGCAAAAAGGAAGGAGGGTTTTTGTACGTACCCTAGGTTTCTCCAAATGATTATAGATGAGAAACTCCCCTCGCTACCCAAGAATAAGGACGACGAGGTAGTACTGGAAGTTATGGTTGATACTACCTTGGGTAGGATGAAGGTTTACCTGGGTGAGCAGGTGAAGCCCCCGGTTAGGAGATTATTTGGGCATCTGGGCAATCCTGCATATGTCGCTCCAGGTAGGAAGAAATGGAGGCATGATGATAGTGATTCTGATGTAGAACAGATAGTGATCCCGGATGATGAGGACGATGATGATGATGATCATGATGAGGGTCATGGTAGTAGTTCTTCGGGTGCTGCTAGGTCGAGTCAGCCCACCGCTAACCCAGATCACCCAGCAATGGAGGATCTGGGTAATTTTGAGTTGATAGATGAATCTGATGGTTCAGATGAGGAGCCTCTCACCAGGAGAGATGGTAGCAGGGTTATGGCTACCGAGAAAGGGAAAGAGGCGGTTGGTGGACACCAAACTAGTGCTAAGGGTGTTGCAACACACTGAGGTCACAGATTCATCATACACAACTGACCAGCCCATCAGTCCAGGGGGAGCCCCAACTGCAAAAAGATCTAGGAAGAAAAGAATGGTCCAACCCTATGGCAAGAAGGGGAAAGACAAAGGATCATTCTGTTGAGCTCCTCCACCACCACAACCACTACCACCACCACTACCACTACCACTGCTACTACCACCACCATAGCCACTGCCACCAACATACCCACCACCATACAAACACCCACATCTTCCTCACCCTCAATACCCAAAACCACCCCTCCACAATCTACTCCCATTCCTACACCAATTTACACCACATCCACAACTACCCCAACCATTCCCCGAGCCGGAACGTCCACCCAATTCCTACCTCCACAGGGCACTACTCTACCTAATGTTAGGATAGAGGAACAACTGGCAAGCCTTAACAGGCTAGTGTTCAACCTATTGGTGACGGATGATCTACGGGCAAACCAGATGAACCAGCTGATGGCGGTCAATGCAGTACAGGGCAAGCAAATTGCCTAGCTCACTGAGAAGAATGAAGCTCATGAGAGAGCTTTAGTTCAAGCTCAC
>BJCO01636516.1:0-16489 GCA_018326465.1 Flaveria floridana
GACCCATGGCATTGGCTTATTATGTTTTTAAAACATTTGAAACAATTTACTTATGTTATTGATGAAAATACTTTGCAATGATGACTTAAACACTTGTAATGGGTACTAGACCTGTATCTAGTCCGGATTTTTCTTTAATGATTTATGCCATGTGATATTCTCTCCTTTGAGCTCTTATGATGGTTTGTTTCCGTTGCCATATGTTATTGCTAGCCTGTGACGTCCCACCCTACCTGGGCCCGGGGTGTGACATGATGTCAGTTCAAGTTTTGTTTTTGGTGTTTGAATCTTTTGTGATCTTGCTTTGATTGATGGAGATGCTAATTCTTTGCCTTTAGGTTTCACTAAAACCTTGTCTAATTTGCTTGAATTGTTTAGAGATTTAATCTCAGCACCTTAGCATTGTCCTTATGGGAAAGTGTTGGCATGATCGGGTTGGTTAAATTGATGATTACACTTGATCAACGTAATCATGAATTACCTGCATCATGGACCTTTAGGTGATGATTGGACCTTCTTTGTTTGAAACTTATGATTTCTGAAATTTCTTTGAATGGTCTAAAGGTTTCATAAGATTAACCGCTTTGCCTGTTATTATTTGAAGAAGCTAATGATATCTGATACTATTACTCACTGATACCTCTGGTTATGGATACTATTAGAATATCTAATACTACTGCCATCACTACTATTACTAGTGCTATTATTATAACCATGAACTATGAGAAACAAAATTACTCATGACAAATTTTACACGATAACCAAACTATGGCTGATAGAGGTAAAGCACCTGCACGCCCTGTTGATGAGACTGCTCCCATTGGGACCCTTAGGAGGGTGAAGCCACAGACGGAGTATGAGGCATATCTGCGCAGATGTGGACACCCTGGCTGGCTATCCGCGACCTCTGACGACTCTGATTCATCTGAAGACTCATGCCCGATATCACTGGCTAGGAGCCGAACATGCTCCAACTCACCACATGTCATAGCTCCTAACCACTCGCCTATTCCACCTATTGGGAATAGGGGCGCCCGTGTTGTCACTTGACCTAGGAAGAGTGCTAGACCAGGACTTTCCATTTCTTTTAGGATGCCTCCTCCCCCACCTCCACATGCAAGGGCCCCGACACCAGCACCTTCTATACTTGCCCCACCTAGACGCCTGCCTCACGATGAGTACTAGATGCCACCTAGGCATAGTATGTATGACGGCCCTAGCGTACTCGCTGGAGATCAGTACTCCTAGTCTAGCGGTCGGGCTAGTGACTTCGGTCCGTCAGACCCTAGTTTGAGTGAGATCCTGAAGACCATCCAGCATCACGAGTTGACCGTCCAACATGCCACACAAACTTCACAGTCCGCTCAGATTCAGGTGATGATGGTGTCACATGGAGTGCAACGCTTGGAGCAGGAGCAAAAAAAGAAAAGCTCAGGCTGGTTCGGATGGTTGAAGAAGAAGTAGAAGGGGTGATGTAGCTGATATTTGAATGCATGGCAGTAGGCTATGGGACTATTTGAGAAACTATCTATCTATTTATTTAAGAAACTATTTCTATTATGGGGGCGATGACACCTTCCAATTTGCGAAACAATGACACTTATTATTACTACGTATGGTTGAAACTACGTTTGAACTATTTATGAAAACTATTTGGTGATGATGCTAACTTTTGCAGGGTGAGTTATTTGAAAATGTGCTAATCCTTATGTTGCGTAATTGATGGTTACTTATGGGTAGTATCTCTGTATACTTTGAAAGAAACGTAAATGCATGACTATAGTGTATGATAGGAATTATGAGATACAATGGAATACTTGAAACAAAATGTATGAGATGCTAAACAAATTTATCTATGATACTATCAGAATGCCAACTAGGAGAGGGACTCGATTCGGAAGAAGAGGTGCTACTCGAGGTGGGAACTAACCACCTGCTCCACCGGAAGCACCACTTGGGGGGAACGCCAACCAAGTGAACGATGAAAGGATTGCCAACCTTGTGGCGTAGCAAATCGATAACGCGATCCCAACGATAATTTCACAAATCAATGCAGACGGGGGAAACACCACCGGGGCTAATGGACCTAACAATGAGGAAGGCAGCCATGAGGAAGCCAAGGCTATAAGAAACGGGTGCACCTACAAAACGTTCATGGCTTGTAAGCCAAAGGACTTCTATGGCACCGAGGGTGCAACCGAAACTTATAGGTGGCTTAATGAAATTGAAGTCGTGTTGGCATCAACGAATGCAAGCTGGAGCATATGGTGAGATTTGCTTCCCAATCTCTCAAGGGACCAGCACTAGAATGGTGGAAAACCATCATTCAACCCTGAGGCCGGAATGCCATTGGAAGAATGAACTGGTTTGAGTTCAGGGAACTAATCACCAACAAGTACTGCCCGATCAATCAGCTAGAGAAACTGGAGGCTGAATTCCTGAGTTTGGAGATTGAAGGCCCAAACTACACCGAATACATCAACCGATTCCTGGCATTGTCCCAACTGGTACCATACTTGGTGATGCCAGAATCCAAGGGTGTAGCCCGTTTCATCTGGAGATTACACCCTAGGGTTAGGGGCATGGTTCAATCTTCCCGGCCTACTACCCTACAAGCTGCAGTCGACTTTACCTGTAGTCTGACTGACGACCTAGTTAGAGCTGGTTGGACTGAGCATGGGAGAAATGAGGATAAAAAGAAGGTGGTGGAAGAGAAAAGGAAGTGGTTTGAGAGCAGGAAGAAGGTCGGTAGCAGTTCAAGCAAAAGGTCTAGTGAAGAGGCAAGAAGAAATGACCACGGTACAAAGGATAGGAGATTGTATCAAGGCACAAGCCCTTTCTGCAACAAATGCAAGCTTCATTATCAAGGGGAGTGCAACCCCATGCCTTGTTTTCGATGCAAGAGATCTGTCCATCTAATTAAAGACTGTACATATGCACCTGGTAAACAATGCTTTGAGTGTGGGGATCCAGGGCACATAAGGAATAAATTCCCTAAGCTGGGGAGAGACAAAGATGGCAGCCTAACAAGCTTAAGGGGAGAGCATTTGTGATGGATCCAGCTAGCGCCCGTAACGAGCCCGATGTGGTTAATGTTACGTTCCTCATAAACAACCATCCTGCTACCGTTCTATTTGATACTGGAGCAACTGCTCGTTTTGTCTCTAGTACTTTTAGGCCTTTGATTGACATGAGTGCATTCATCCTAACTGATATGTTTACTGTAGAATTAGCTGACGGTAACATCTTAGAAGCTAACAAAGTCATCAAAGATTGCCTAATAAATCTAGAAGGAAGTACATTTAAGATAAACTTGATGCCTATTAAACTAGGAGGATTTGATGTGGTTATGGGTATGGACTGGCTGGCTAGGCATAGAGTCAAAATCATATGTTATGAACGCCTACTTAAGATACCTTTGAGTGATGGGAAGGTGTTAGTGGTCCATGGAGAAAGAAGTAACACACTATACCCTATGATATCCCATTTAAAAGCTACCAAGAGCCTTATGAAGGGAAGCCCAGGATTCATAGTCAATATGATGAATGCTAAAGATGAGAAGAAGATCGAAGATATTCCAGTGGCTTCTGAATATTCGGAAGTGTTTCCTGAAGACTTACCGGGACTACTTCTGAGTCGACAAGTTGAATTCCAGATAGATCTACTGCCTGGTGCTGCACCAGTGGCCAAGGCAACGTACAGACTCGCCCCTCCTGAGATGAAGGAACAAATGTTGCAAATTCAAGAACTACTTGACAAGGGATTCATACGTCCAAGTGTTTCTCCATGGGGTGCCCCGGTGCTATTCGTGAAAAAGAAGGATGGAACCCTACGTATGTGCATCGATTACAGGGAACTGAACAAGCTGACCATAAAGAACTGCTACCCTCTTCCAAGAATAGATGACCTATTCGATCAACTACAAGGAGCAAGTTATTTCTCCAAAATAGATCTAAGGTCAGGCTACCATCAGCTGAAGATAAGAGAAGAAGACATACCCAAAACAGCCTTTCGAACTAGATATGGACATTATGAGTATCTAGTCATGCCCTTTGGACTGACTAATGCACCAATAGCATTCATGGATCTCATGAACCGCGTATGTCACCCATATCTTGACAAGTTTGTAATCGTGTTCATCGATGACATCCTGATCTACTCCCGTAGCAAGGAAGAGCACGAGAAACACCTCAGACTGATTCTTAAGTTACTTAAGAATGAGCAACTGAATGCCAAGTTCTCTAAATATGAATTCTGGATGCGAGTGATCCAATTTTTAGGGCATGTGGTAAATGAGAATGGGATTCAAGTCGACCCTTCCAAGATTGACTCTATAAAGAACTGGAAAATTCCTGAAACGCCCACTGAGATAAGACAATTCCTTGGCTTGGTCGGATACTACCGACGGTTTATAAAGGACTTCTCGCGCATTGTGCAACCCTTGACCGCATTGACTAAGAAGAGGACAACCTTTGTGTGGGAACAAGAGCAAAATGAAGTATTTGAAATGCTTAAGGAGAAGTTGTGTAGTGCACCTATCCTCGCCCTCCAAGAAGGAGTCGAAGATTTCGTAGTCTATTATGACGCTTCGTATTAAGGGCTGGGATGTGTACTAATGCAATGCAACAAGGTGATTGCTTATGCATCTAGACTACTGAACAATCATGAGAAGAACTATACGACACACGATCTGGAATTGGGTGCTGTGGTGTTTGCTCTCAAAATGTAGAGGCACTACCTCTATGGAACGAAGTGCATCATCTACACTGACAATCAAAGTTTGCAACACATTCTGGACCAGAAGATGCTGAACATGTGCTAGAGAAGATGGGTCGAGCTGTTAAATGATTGCGATTGCGAAATCTGTTACCATCCCGGTAAAGCCAATGTAGTGGCAGATGCCTTGAGCAGGAAAGAAAGAGAAAAACCCCTTCGCATCCATGCCTTAAGGATGAGTGTGTACACCAACCTTATCGCAAGGCTAAAAGAAGCTCAAGGTGAGGCATTAAAGGAAGAGAATATAGCAGAGGAATCGTTAACAGGAATGGAGAAGCGGTTAGAGAGGAATGGCGATGGTATATATAAATATGAAGGGAGAACGTGGGTGCCGAAGTACGGGGGAATTAGGGAGGTAATCCTCGACGAAGCCCACAAATCTAGGTACTCGGTTCACCCCGGAAGTGACAAAATGTACTAGGATCTAAAGGCACTTTTTTGGTGGCCTGGAATCAAGAAATCAATCGCTGTTTATGTTGGAAAATGTCTAACCTGTGCCATGGTAAAAGCTAAAAATCAAAAACCGTCAGGAACGTTGCAACAACCTGAAATCACAGAATGGAAATGGGATAACATCATGATGGACTTTGTTACAAAGTTACCCAGAACGTTTAGAGGTCATGATGCTATTTGGGTAATAGTGGATAGGCTAACTAGATCAGCTCACTTCTTACCGATTCGAGATGACTACGACCTGACGAAACTGGCTCAGCTGTACATCGATGAAATAGTAACCAGGCATGGTGTACCACTATCAATCATCTCTGACATTGATAGCCGTTTTACTTCTCGTTTCTGGAAGTCACTCCAGCAGGCTTTAGGAACCCGTCTAGATTTAAGCACTGCTTACCACCCACAAACTAACGGTCAGAGTGAAAGAACCATTCAAACTTTGGAGGATATGTTAAGAGCTTGCGTGATTGACTTTAGTGAGAACTGGGACAACCATCTCCCTTTGGTGGAATTCTCCTATAATAACTGTTACCACGCAAGTATCAAGGCAGCTCCGTATGAGGCTCTGTATGGTAGGAAATGCCTATCACCATTGAGCTGAAATGAGATCGATGATAGCCAAGTAATGGGACCCGACATCATGTTGGAGACATCCAATAAGATTTTCAAAATCAAGGAGCGTCTACGGGCAGCCAGAGACCGTCAGAAGAAATACGCTGATAGGAGACGAAACCATTAGAATTTCAGGTGGGTGACAGAGTAATGCTAAAAGTAGCACCATGGAAGGGAACTGTGAGGTTCGGAAAGAGAGGAAAGTTAAGCCCGAGATACATTGGACCATTCGAAATACTTGCAAGAATTGGCCTCGTGGCATACAAATTGAAGCTGCATCAGAAGTTGAGTTACATACACGACACCTTCCATGTGTCAAACTTGAAGAAGTGCTATAGCTACCATTGAAGGAAGCAAGAATCAACAACAAGCTGAACTTCTTTAAAGAACCTTTGGAAATCACTGACCAGTTGGTCAAGAAACTCCGACGAAGCCGCATACCCAAAGTCAGGGTAAGATGGAACTCTAGGCGAGGACCCGAATTCACTTAAGAGCGAGAAGATGAGATGAGAAAGAGTTATCCACACCACTTCAAACCCACCCGTTCTAAATCTAATCGAAGCTAAAATTTCGGGACGAAATTTCCTAAACGGTGGGAGAATATGACAACGACCTCTAGGTCATAATTCTAACCCTAATCTACTTGCATCATTCCCCATCTTATTAAATATTAATGATTGTATCATCCTAATATTATCAATAGCATTAGAATCATCATTTGCTAATAGTACCATTTTTATTATTTTATGTGACCTCTTAGCTAGTTCAAGCTTTAACTTGGGAAAACTTAGTGTTCATGAAAAGTCACTTAGTCAACCATGCAATTAAATTATAATTAAAACAATTAACATGTGTATAAACACACAATTCTCTCCTTAATGCATGCATGTCCATGCATAATACTTAATCAACTAACTAAAACTTACCACCTAAAATACTACATTATACTACACACTACACTACATAATAACATTTACAATTAAAAATTTTAAAACAAACCAACTAAAATCCAAATGCTCGGCCGCCCCCTTGACCACCAATCCCCTCCCTTCTACACCACTACACACCACCTCTTTATCCCCCACTACCAATTCATGCAAGATTCACACTCACACACACTCCACCTTCATTCTACTCTTCTCTCCCTTTGTTCTCCAGCAGAAAACAATCACCAAAACACCAAAATCCTTTCAACTTGCAGCTCACAATCGAAGAACAAGCATAAGCACCCATCGGCCAAGCTCAAAACCTCAAGGAAGTGAAGGTTTGTGAGCTTTTGGTGCTCGAATCTTGCAAGCTTGTGGTTTTCCAGCATTTGTTTGATGTTTTCCAGCTTTTTTCAAAGGTTTCTAGGCCATTCTTGTCTATCTACACTCTCCAAACCGTGAACAACACCAAGTGTAAGCTTCATGTCACCCGAAATGGTCATTTCTTGTGTTTTCCTTCATTTTTCACTCAAAGATCTTACCATCCTTGTATCTAACAGAAACTTGCTGCTACCACCTTGTTCTTGAAGAGCTTTTCACGTTCTTGAAGGTATCACACTTTTTATATAAGTCATTCTATAGGTGTAACCCGATTTACACCTAGAAAACCCTCTTTTTGGGTGTTATTACACCATCCATCTTGCACAACTTGTAATATTCCAAAACTTAGCATGTAACCTACTCAAAATCAGTATTCTAACCTTCTAATAACCTGCTTTTAAAGTAACAAAAGGTTTGCGTAATGTATAACCTCAAGTTATAACGTTTTAACACATGTGTAATGGTTGAAAATGGTGTAATCGTTAAGTTTCCATCTTGTACATAATTTGGTTGTTGAACCTGTGAGTTAGGCATGTTATTTTAGTATCTTTTGGATGATATTGGGTGTATGATGAGATGTTCACTACTAGAAAAACTGCAATAGATGACGCGCATTGCGCGTCATCTTTGGGGTCAGATGACGTGCAAATGCGTGTCAAGGAAGGGGTAGTTATAAATGATTGATGACACGCATCCGCACGTCATCTTCATATGACGCGCAAAAGTTGACACACATTTTATGACGTGCAAAAGATGACGCGCAATGCGCATCAAGAAAGGGGTAGTCATAAATGACTAGATGACGCACATGCGCGTGTCATCTATGTAATTTTTATGACGTGCTAAAGATGATACGCAATGCACGTCATAAATTTAGCTGCATTTTTAGATATTTTTTTATTTTTAATAATTTACTTGTTGTTTTATAAAACAAATTGTCGAATAACACTAAAAGCGAAATCCATTTAAATACCAATAAAATTTACAAAAGTTGTTAAATAACATCAACTTCAAAACATAAAACAAGTCTAAATTCATTGCAATACCAATACTAATACTAGTCCAAATTCATTGCAATACTAATACAAGTCCAAATATATCATTGCAGGCCTACATATAAATGAAATTCAATACGTAGCGTGACCAGTCTTCACGAACTTCATCCAAATCACCATCGGTGTATTCATCTTTACCTCCTCCAACCTAAGACAAAACCAATTTCACCAAATTAAACTTGTCAATTTTAACCAAAAAAACCGCTTCCACCAACCTGACCAGTTTAAGAATAATAACCTTCTCCGGCAAGATGTGTAGATGTGTTGGATTTACATAATTGCAAACCAACAGACATCAATAACCAAACGAATTCTAATTAATTGTTTAATAATATATACAAGAATAAGAAGTTAACATTTTATATCTTAAATATTAAAGTTAAATGCATTATTTATTGGTGGCTGATTTAACATCTAATTAGAACATTTATAGACACTGAAAGAATCATAACTTACCATAATAACCTGGAAAAAGATAATGACAGAGTGTTATATATGCAGATAGAGTGTTATATATGCAAAAAGACAATGACAGAGTGTTAAAATATAGGAGAATATTATTAAATGAGTTAGGAAAGTGAAGAAAGATAGCAACACTTATATTGAAACCGTACTCTGGGCAGCAGATTCTTCAGAAGGACACAACCCAAAGTCTCAGCCGCAACTTCTTATTTTGGTTCCTGTCTTGCTCACATATGGCAAGAAATAGGAAGGATACTCATAACTATGATTTTCACTAGTATAGAAAAAATACATTAATTACTAAGTAAACACAAACAAGATATGATCTAGGTGCAACACTAAGCCTGACTAGAGATAAGTTGTCATCAAAACATGGAAAAACTAGATAGATTTATTGCAATCAATATTTAGCACCAGATGACTTGGTTGTCTAAAGTATAGACTACAAAATATCAATATTGTCACATAAGTTATAGAACTAAATTTCTTCACACAGTTAACTTAAAGTGGATATGGCATGCCTGATATATAAACATGCAGAATAGAGGGAGAAGAATGCAACAAAACCGTAGTTGTAATGGTACGTTATTAAACCAGAACTGAGATAGACTAGCATTTTTCAACAGGTGATGGACTTGCAATGTGATGAAAGTTAGGAGCATAAAAAATTCAGCAAGTTAAACAAGAGTTTTTCTTATGAGTCACAAAAGGCAAACAAGAATATCAAATAAAACTCTTCAATTACGGAAACCAACCAACATATAATGTCATTAGCTTTGAAAAATAACCTCAATGTCCTGAATCTATTCAATTATAAGCAACATAGGGCATACCTTGTTAGAATCCCTGACGTTTAGAAAAGCTTGTGACCTTTAATAGACATTATAGGCTCTTGTTTTGACCCTTTGGCTAAATCCTAAATACAAAACTAAAAGAAATAGTTTAGTGTTTAATTATAGATCAGTGTAAACAACAAAGTTGAGCTGCTATATTATACTAAACAAATAAATATACTCTTCGATGGCCTACAGTGAATAAGAACGTGGTTAAGCAAGATTACAGAAGTTAATATAAAGATTATTAAAATAAATAGTTTCACACACCCTTTGATCTGGTCCACGAACTCTACAATATCTCCACAAGCACACTTCTACTGCTTTACAAACATCTATCTAGGAAACAAACAGAAACTACTTAATTTGCTTATTTTTAATTGCATATTTACAAAGAAAATAATGAATATATCATTGTATAAATGACCTTCATAGCAACAGAAACTTGTCTCAGCAATTGAATAGCATCAGGGAACTCTGTAAGTGGTTGGGACAACCAATAAAAAAGGTCTCTGCATCCATCAACACCACGTTTAGCATCAGTCAAAGAAGAAATAATATACCTAACAGAGAACCAAGAGTCAAGAGTAACAAAAGGATGATGGTTGTATTGCTGTAATCATCCATTTGATTGTATGAAACTTGGGGATCCACTTGTTCTATTTGTCAATAAATATAGAAACATAGAAATGAAGAAACTGGATAAATTTATTGCAATCAACATTTAGAAGTATAGGACTTTGTTGCCTGAAGTATAGACTACATAATATTAATGTTGTCACATAAGTAATTGAACTAGATAACTTCACCTCGGTTAACTTTTTGTCTAATATACAAACATGCAGAACAATGGAAGAATAATACAACAAAACCCTAGTTGCCATGGTTCATTATAAAACAAGAACTGAGATAGTCTTGAATTTTTCTTGAATGAGCCCTAAGATTGAAAAAGATAAAAAGTTTTTTAAAACTCATTAAAAGAAGCTAACCTGGGCATCCACTGCATCGTGTGAAGAACCTTTATGGGTCTGCTTCTCTTCCTTCAAAACTACCTTATGGGTCTTGCCAATGTGTCTAATATAAACCGTCCACTCGAAATGAAGTAACAAATTAGCTAGATTCTAATTTATACATCAAAGAGACAGTGTATTCTGAAAAAACAAGGGTTAGAATAACCTTCTCCACCAAGCAAGGAAGAAAGATGGAAACCCCCTGCACATTCCAACCAGGAATATCATAGTGTAGACAACTCAACTTACTAGTTGTAATTTGTGAATTTAAAAATCAAAATAAAACATCAGGAATGGAATGAACTGTTGAATGAACTGCACATTCCAACCAGGAATATCATAGTGCTGGAATTCCTCCTAGAGCCCCTTAACATGTCAAAAAACCGGTTCCACCAACCGGAGTAGGCGAAGGCGGTGGTCGACTACGAAGGGACTACGGTGGAGGGGGATTGGCGGTCGACGGGTGGCCGGAGGTCGATTGGGGATTGGCGGGTTGCCGGAGGTCGAAAGGGCTGCTGAGAAATTAGGGGTCGATTAGGAGTGCTGAGAAGTTGGTGGTGGTCGATTGTGCGACAGGGGTGGCCGGAGGGGATTGTCGGTGGGTGGTCGATTGTGCGACGGGGGTGGCCGGAGGGGATTGGCCGGTGGGTGGTCGATTGTGCGACGGGGGTGGCTGGTGGGATTGGGGTCGATCGATTGGGGGAACTAAGAGAAAGGCGGGTTAAGTTAAGAGAAATGGAGGGGGAGGGGGATTTCGATATATTATAGGCGGGTTAAGTTAAAAATTTTAAAATATGACAAACTAAGATGACACGCAAAAATGCGTGTCATCCTTTCTAAAAATAGTTTAAAATACGACATATATTTTATGATACGCGTAAATGCGCGTCATCTTTTTTCACGCGTCATCTTTTGCGCGTCATCTATTAACAGTTTTCTAGTAGTGGTTAATGGCTGAAAATAATAAAGTCTTAGACTTGTAAGCAATTTGGTCATATTCGGGGACCCGAAATGTGGTAAAACGACTTAAAAATAAAAAAACATGGACTTAAATCTTTTTAAATAGAATTACAGGCTCTAAAAGAGATAATAAAGTGATTAAGACTGGATTTGTGGACTAAATGCACAAGAAACAATTTAAAAAGGGATTTTTAGTTAAAAACGGGTACTAACCGGGTAACATTTGGAAGGAATTATAAGAAATAAGGATATAGAAAACCAAAACCCATAAAAATTAAGTTATTTTAGTAAGTTATAAACTATAAGATCTAAAGGTGTTGAAAAATTGGGCAAACAAGCTTTTAAACGGTTAAATTCGGGTAAAAACGCGTTTTAACGGGTTAAACGTAAAAACGAGGCTTTTAACTATAAGAGGCTAAAATTTCATATTAAAAAGATTAGAAACTTGTAAAAATTTCCTTAAAATAATATTAAAGGGTCTAGACTCCAAATATGGAAATCCATACTTAACCGTTAAAACCCTTCGGTTTTACCGTAATCGGGAGCGTAAAACGTAGGAATATTAAACCCGGACCTACATTCTGGAAATTTTGAAGTAAACTTAACTTAAATGAGTTACTTAAATCCAAGAGCCTTATATTTGGTCCTAAAAGTCAATAAATACAAGAAAACAAACTTTGGGGTAGAAATTGTCAATTTTGAAACTTGAGGGACTAAACGGTAAAATTCTACCAAACTCCATAAACCGGCTCATGTGATGCTACTAATCACTTGAACAACTTAATTTAACTTGTATCATTAAATAATGGTGTAGAAATCTTTAATTACATAAGAAACCACGACTTTCCATAAAAGGAAACTATTCATACAAACCTTAACGAATCAACACCGAATCTCACAACCAACTCCTTGGCACACCTAGTACACCTTATATATGTTTAGAACTAGTATCTTACCACTTAATTGATGCTAGGGTTCTAGGCTTTAGACTTCCCCGGCACACGAAGAATATTAGCTTGAACTTTAAGGTGAGTTCTAGTGAAACCCTTTTTACTATTGTTTTTAGGATGAAGCATGCTCTATTTTATCTGAACTATGTCTGTACTTTACTTGATGTTGTATATAGGGTATGTGATGACTTGCTGTTACTTATATCACTATCATTAATTCTTGTGTGAACCTCTTGTTTTATATGGATAGATCTATTTGAGGAATCCCCTACACACAGTGGCTTCCGTTTAGGAAGGGTACCCCACTGAGATCCTAAGGGATTGTTTGTGGCATGTGAAAGGTTTTTATAAGAAACTATGGTGAACCATCCGGCAGGTATGGTAAACTGGTTTGGGGCTCAATTCTTCCTTCGGGATTAACCGGTAAAACATGATTTTCGAAAAGGCTAGCCGAGACTGAGTGCAGGGTTGATTGTGATCCCCCACAATATTGAAACTACGATTTCTTTTAAATCAAATGAGGCTTTTATTTAATCCTTTTGTTTTTAAACTTTAAGCACTTGAATTCACCAACTTTATAGTTGACATAATTTTTCTTTTGAGCATGTTTCAGGTAACCCATGATGTATGTCTAGCTGTGTAGAAGGCCTTGACTTAGCTCCACGACCCATGGCATTGGCTTATTATGTTTTTAAAACATTTGAAACAATTTACTTATGTTATTGATGAAAATACTTTGCAATGATGACTTAAACACTTGTAATGGGGACTAGACCTGTATCTAGTTTGGATATTTCTTTAATGATTTATGCCATGTGATATTCTCTCCTTTGACCTCTCATGATGGTTTGTTTCCGCTACCATATGTTATTGCTAGTCTGTGACGTCCCACCCTACCTAGGCCCAGGGTGTGACATGATGTCAGATCAATTTTTGTTTTTGGTGTTTGAATCTTTTGTGATCTTGCTTTGATTGATGGAGATGCTAATTCTTTTCCTTTAGGTTTCACTGAAACCTTGTCTGATTTGCTTGAATTGTTTAGAGATTTAATCTCAGCACCAGACTTGCTTTAAGCAGTTTGTTTCAAGGAAACTTTAGCATTCTTAATCACTTTGAGCTTTTCCGGGATGAATTTCACAAAAGGAACAATTGACTTGACCGGACTCTTTTGTTTCTTGACAATAGTATATTTGTCTGAGCACTTTTTTTATCTTAATTAGATGACCAAATCTGATTTTATCATCATCTGTTTCTATGTAGACTTTTGGGTTATTTTGAGGATTAGTTGTTTGTGAAACTAATGTTTTAGTTTCAGAAGATTTAGGTTCAATTGATTCAGACAAAGTGAGTGTCTCATGCATAATAGTGTAATTATCATTGTAAGATGGAGGACAAGAATTGTATCCTATCCTAGTCATGTCCTTGTGATATTTTGGTGAATTAAGCAACTCTTGTAGTTTGGTCGATGAGAATTAAAACTTTTCAAGTTTCACTTCAGTAGCTGATTGCTCAGCTTTTATTTTGGTTAACAATTTTATTAACCTCTCATTCTCAGCAACAAGAGTATACTTTTCACCATGCAGTTTTTCAATATCTGAAGTAATGATTTGATTTTGATTTCAAAGCTTTTTCATTTCATGTCTTAACATTTTGGATTTTACTTTTTCTTCTTTGATTTTAGCAGCCACTTTGAGATTGTGTTCTCTGTATCCTTGTAATTCATTAATGCATTTTTTCACTACAGAGATTTGATTTTACCTCAGATGGCATGGGAGTTGGGATTCATTGGTCTGAGCCATGAGTGCATCATTTTAAAATTAAGGTTTGACTTCCTCTGCATACAGGCGCTAGTCACATACTCCATCTTGTCTGATGACAAGAGCATTTGAGGTTGATTGGTTGTTTACATATGGTTGTTGGGTCAGTTGATGCTAATTTTGAGGAGATGGTTGATGATGATGCTGATGCTGAAACTAATTTTGATGACTTGATTGATAAGTTGATGTTGATTGAGAAGAAGATGGTTGACTGTGTGAGCTTATTTGGTAGTTGTTATCGTTTCAACGGGGTCCATTACATTCCCTTGAGAAGTGACCAGTCATACCACAGTTGAAACACTTCACTTTGGATTTGTCATAACCAAGCTTATCATTCTCATTCAAGTTTAGCTTCTTCCCCTTTCTAAATAATTTCTTTTCTATCATAGCAATCATGGCCATTTGCCATTGTAAATCCATTTCTTCAACATCATTTGGATCCATTTCTTCCAGATCTTCTTGAATTAAGTGAGCTGAAGTGAGTCTTCCTCCCTTGTATGCCTCAAAACTTGCAACAAAGGCATTGTAAGTTGTCTTTTGTTCTTCAGAATTTTGATTAACAGGCATGTTAGTGGCTGTGGAAGTGGAATGATTTGGAGATGATTGCTTGGGTTGGTGAGATGATACAATGAATCCAGTGGTCCTGGATTGATCTCTAGAGGATGGAAAATCACCCTCTTTAGTTATGAAGGCATTTTTCATAGAATGAGTTTCTAAAGGAAATTTGTATGCCTTAATAACTTGAGGTCCACTTAACTTTCTGCTTCTTTCATCCAACTCAAGAGCTTCAATTTTGGCTATCATGATGTCTAAACTTGTGCTCTTCAAATCAAGTGTGTTTTTCAGCGTGGTCACATTCTGCTTCCAACTTTCAGGCATACTGTGTAGCATTTTCTTGTTCATTTCTTTCTCCTTGTAGGTGACCCTCATTATCTCCAGATCATTTACCAATTGGATAAATCTATGAAGCTGTTTTAAAATAGCTTCTCCTTTGGTGTGATGGATGGTTTCATATTGATTAAACAGTTTGTCTTTACTAATCTCTATAACCTCACTGCTACCTTTGCACATGATCTGCAGTGCATCCCATACACCTTTTATTATGTTGTATTTTCTAGACTTTTAAGGACATCCATCTTCAAGGTCTGAGTTAGAATTGACTAGGCCTTAAGATCAATCTTAATCTTCTTATAATCATTATCATCAAGATTAAGATTTGGATGCTCAATAGGGATTCTGACTGTCTTGCATTATGCAGCTTGGTCAGCATTCAATGATACTAGAATGTAAGGCCCTTTGTATATTGATATCTAATAATCTGGATCTACACCTATAATATAGTTTCTAAACCTGATTTTCCATTGCTTAAACTCAGATTTATGTTTAAGCATTGGAGGTTTAGAAGCAAGAGCAAGTTCAGCAAAGTTAATAGAATCCATGGTTAATAAACTAATTTTAGAAAGTTTAAATATGGTTTAGATTGATTTTATGTCCATAAGTTCAAACAGTCCACAATTTCAGTATATTGTATGAGTTCTATGGACAGTAGCAGTCAGTAGGCTTTTTTCAAATAGTAGTAGTTATATCTTGATTCTGTTTTGTTGATTTTTATGTACTTTTTGTTGGTTTCATTCATATATCTGAAGTTTACTGATGAGTTTCAGTTGGTTCTAGTTGGAGATCAGTCAAAGAAGATGAAGTTTTTCGGTATTTTCAGCTGTATACTCATCAACAACCGAGACTTGTTAATAAGCAACTCAATCAGCAGTTTAATCGATTTTTAGCCAAGATCTGAGCAGATCTTAGAATGGATCCGAGAGCCAAAGCTCTGTGTTGGGTATTCTACCTTGGAAGAAATTGAAGATTTCAATAGTATTGAAGTTGAAGACTTGAAGCACGAAATCAACAAAAATATTAGTCTAGGGTTTATATTGTAATTATTTGTAATGCTAGACTAGTATATATTTTAGCACATATCATCCTTGTAATGTGTGACTAATTCACCACATGTTAGGGTGAATTAGGGTTTATCACCAACAACAATATATCATCATCCCTCATGGATGATGATTTCAACATTATATCATCATTCTTTTGAATGATGATTTCAACAATATATCAATAAACAACAAGCATTATACATGTATGTGTTCATCATCATTATGTTCTTCATCATGTTCATCATATTTATATATTTTAGCATCTAATCTTTGAATTCTTGTTATCATCAATATGAATCCTAAGATCCAAGCTC
>BJCO01636519.1:0-16972 GCA_018326465.1 Flaveria floridana
GCCACCGCCACCGCCACCGCCACCGCCACCGCCACCGCCACCACCATCGCCGCCGTCTGACTCATCGTCATCTAACCGAAGCTTTCACCGTCCAATTTGATATTGCAGTGGTTAGTTTCTTATCTGCAATCGTGTTTATTTTCATTTGCATCCGTATATGTTAAGGCATATGGTAGCTTCAGTATCCTCAAATGCTAATGTATGATAAGGTATTAGATGCTGATGTTGTGGTTATATATGTAAATGTGTGTGTGCAAAGCTTCGAAAGTTTATATCTGGCAGGGAAATGCTGGTTGAATGTACATCATAGTCATTGTTACCTTTTGATTTAGACGTTAATTTGGCACTTTAACTGGTGCAAATCACCAAAGAAGCCATGAGGATTGATGGAGGCTATACTGCTTAAGTTGGAGTTGTTTAACATAAGTGTAGTTGAGGATTTCAAATAATGGCAGTTAAACGTTGTTTGGAAAATGTTTACGGTTGTTTTTTTGTTTGAATAAGCTCATTGTATCCGGAAATGGACAACATTTGTGTATTCTTGTAAGCTGTGTTTGACTATGTCTAACTTGGGGGAACACTGGTTTCTCAATATTTGGACTTAATTTGCTTTGAACATCTGCCAATTTTTTGAGATCATATTTATATGGCAACACCAGCATAGGGTAATCTAGTTAAGCTCAGTGGCTGCTTTTGTGACTTTTCTCTCAAGTTGCTAGTTTCTTGAAGTTAAATATGGTTTCATGCAGTTTGAGTATCTATAAACTGGCTAGTTCTATTTACAATGATGAAACAGTTGGAAGTTTAAAGTTCCAACTTCTAAGTCGACTTTATGTTTGTCATCTATGTCATATTTTTATAGAGATTCTTCGTGATTGGCATCAGAGGTGTTGATTATGCTTCCTGCGATGAATTACAAGATGATGGTACTTGTAAGTAGATGAACATGTTAGCAATTGACAGAGGCAAGCCACATGAGGTATGAACTTTAGTGGCTTTAATCTTTGTAATTCTTTCTATTTTTCTGTTGCTTATTGTTTCCTGGTGGTTGAATTTCAGTAGAAATAACTTTGATGGAGGTTCTAAACATTTGGACAAGCTGGTGAGGGATAACTGGTTTCAACATGGCAGAGCACATGAGAACTTTACAAACCAAGATAAATTCTTGAAATCCAGTTTTCTTTTCTCCCTGCCAACGCAAAAACCTTGTGTTGAAGGAGCAATGGCAGCATCTCTAAGGTATGTTTTTTCTTAATTTTTTGAGATTTATTTTATTGCGTATGTATTGTTCAATTTTACCATGACCATTTTTATGTAGATTTGTACATATTATGCCCGCCTCTTGTGGCTTCAATTGGTTTCTGCCATCTGTTGGCCTTTTCACACTGAACTTTTAATATACTACATTCTGATAAGCTGTACATCATCCTGGTGATGGTATCCATCTAAACAAACAAACAAACAAACAAACCCAGTATATCCCACTCAAGAGCAGGGTCTGGGGAGGGTATCCATCTGTTTCACATATTTGTTTGTTTCATGAACTATTTAATGCCATATACTTGTTATATACTTAGAAAGCTGAGCATTTGATATGTCCTAGGATGGAGTGTTTGTATTTTAAGTACTATATTGTCATCTCTTAGAATGTGTCCAGGCTATGCAAGCTCTATTAGACCCTATCAAAAATTTGATCTTTCTGGTGATATCAAGTCTGGAGTTTCACTATTTTTTTCTTTGTTGCAGATCGCTGTCTTGCCAATTGCAAAATGTCACAAACTCGCATAGTCCACTTGCTGACAAGGTAAAATATGTTTCCAAAATTCACATGTTTTAATACTCATTCTTTAACTCCTTTATGTTTAATCACTATTTAGTTCACTAAATAAGTAATTCATACTCAACTTCAAAGAAAACTTTAATGTTGCTTTCATGGCCTTGTTATTCTTAAGGAAAATTTGGTATACCATATTAATAAAGAACTATGTTGTTTCAGGTTTGATTTTATTTTTGCTCTTTCGTAGGTGGAAGTTGTTCTCATTGCTTCTACAAATTAACTTATGATATGGAGCATTCTAATATATACTTTTGACAGGCTTGGCAAGCTCTTTCCAACCTCAAATTGTCTTCTAGAAATTACATTAAACCTGGTAAAAGCCGGCCACCAGCTAATTATAACGGTGGTTCTGCCTTTTCTCAAGATGTTAGAAGACCTACTCAGCAGTTTTCCTCTGATGTAAATAACAAAAAGTTTGGGCAAACTCAAGCAGACCGTACAAATGAGACCAATATTCAGCACAGTGAGCCCAGGCCCATGACCAATCGGTTTGCTGCAGCTGCAACTTATGCATCAAATTCAATTGGTGCTGGTTGTGGAAATATGGACAGTTCATACAGTAACACCACAAGGTCTGGCCATTGTCACACCGCAAAAACAAGCCACTTTAAAGGGTTTGAGGAGACTAATGCTCATGGTATTGATGATGATGATGATATTCTCCAGGTAATTCTGCACTCAAAAGTAGAGATGGAAAAATGCACAGTGTTGAAATGGGTTGGTCAAGCCTGGCTCGGGTTGGGTTGACTTAGAAACAGTTTTTTGTTTCAGTTTTATGACTTTTATCTTATTTCAGTTATCTGTAAATAACTAAAACGTTCGTTATGATTTGCGATAATGATATTATTATAGTATTAATCTAAACATTGAATAGAACAATTTATGAGGTTGTATGCATTATAAATAGACTTTGGGAGACTCTTAGGCCTCCCGATTTGTTTCTTTTTGTAGCTCTTTTTCTTAAGTTTGATCTTTTGAGATAGAGCACAACTAAAATTAGCTATTCATAAGTAAATGATTCGAAGTTGCCTCCTTATCACCTACTAGATACAAAACACTTTCAAGAAGATATTAGTTTAAGCAATTTCTTACTTGATGAGTTTCGGGTCTACTTGTCTATCTATTACTTTTAAATATACCAATAGAGTCCTTTGACAGAATAAAATTGAGTGATTAATTACATTTATCGTGTCTAATAGCATCTTTTTCTCATCATCAATTTACTTCAAATTTCAGAATCTTGATTTGGATCAAATAGTTTCCCAACACTACCAATCAGCTGGCACACCAAAGTCATCAATCCCTGTCACTCCAGCTGTAAATAATAACATTGCAAGAGATGATGACATAAGTTTGTCTCAAGAACTGTCCGTGGTCTGCACTCATGGTTTTAAGGCAAGTTACTCCAGCCATTAAATGTTTAGTCATCATGTTAATTTTGTGGCATACTTTATGAATAACTTCTGAAATTGGTTCAGTTAGGACTTTGTCCTGATGCTTCAAACCATTTGCAATTGATGAAGGACATGCTCATTTCCATATCAAATGATCTGCTTGACAATGTTGACCTGAATTCAGTTCAAATAGATAAGCTTCGTCAAGATAGGTATCCTTCCCTCTCTACCTTTTAAAATGGAAGATAAAGCCTTACTTTCAGTTTTTATATTCTTGATCAGTGAGAAATAGGTAGTTTTAGTACCATAACCTGAATAAAAACTAGGGCCGCAGGTTTAATTGAATTAAACATGGAAATTTCAATGCATTTACCTATGAATGGGTTGATTTGGGTTGTGTTTTCATCTCATATGTGGTAAAAGTAACCCTAAATAATATTAAATGGTTATAACCTCCTAATTTTATTTCAAGGTTTAGGTTATGGATGTAGTAATATTGTTCTGTAATCATATGCAACACAAAAAGTGGTAGTGGGTCAATCCAATCAGATCTGACCAGGCCCACTATGAACCCCAAAAAATGACCCCTTAAATTTGAATCTGTTTTGACTTTTGACCCATTATCCAACTCACCCAATTCATGCATCCTGCCACCTTCGATTTTTGTTGAAGTCAGCTATAAAATGAGAACTAAACGCTATAGATTTTGTGTTCAGTTTTCTTCTCTCTCTCTCTTTATTTGCTTAAACTTTTAGTTGCATCTGTGTGGGCAAGATTACCAGACATGTTACCTGATATTTGTTTGATTGCTCTAATCATAGGCTAATGTTGAATAAGCAAATACAACAGCTTGAGAAATATCTTCAATCTTGTTCAGTTAATGAGAAAGGATCCATATCAAACTTTAATTCTGCACATACTTCCACCACCAGAGCTTTTCAGTATGAAAGTCCTCCAACACTTGCTTCTAGGGTTGATCCCATCAGACTTGATGATCGGTTTTACATGAATAATGAGACAGATGGGCCTAGTAGATGGAATTCACCATCAGTATCATATTCCTCAGCTGGTAATAATAATATTAATATGTCTTCAGTTCCTGTGGAGAGAGAATCATACATTCCAAAGTGTGTGGAAGTCAATTATATTGAAGGTTCAGGTGACAAACACTGGAGTAAGCGAGATTTCCCGTGGACCAAAAAGTTGGAGGTAAGTGGTACCGAATTGGAATTAAAACTTAAGAATATTTGAACCGAGAACCAGACCATATAATACTGGTTCAGAGCTGGTTGGGTCCAAACTGGACCTTGAACCAGACGTAGCATACTGGTTCTGGTTTGGCGTGTTATGGTTTGGGTATGTTACTACAGTTCTGTCTTGAGTTTCACACACGTGTATTTGAACATAAAGCTATGTTTTTGGCCGATAATTGTTCCTTGGTTCACCTCAGGCTAATAACAAGAAGGTATTCGGTAATCACTCATTCAGACCAAACCAAAGAGAGGTGATTAATGCAACAATGAGTGGACATGATGTTTTTGTTTTAATGCCAACTGGAGGTGGAAAAAGCCTTACCTATCAGGTAGTTTTTGCTAATTAGTTTCCAATAACTATTGGATCTTTCTATATATGGAATTTGTATTCTTTGTTTTGAACAATGTTGGTATTATTGCAGCTTCCTGCTCTTATTTGTCCTGGTATAACATTGGTGATCTCACCACTTGTTTCACTGATCCAAGATCAAATAATGCATCTCTTGCAGGTATGCATTTAAACTTCTTTCATGAAAGCATTTCTTACTCATTTGTATTGGGTAATAAATTCAATGATACTTTATCATCTCTTTGGTTACAATTTAGGCAAATATTCCTGCTGCTTACTTAAGTGCGAATATGGAATGGGCTGAGCAACAAGAGATTCTAAGAGATCTTTGCGCAGAGTACTGTAGCTACAAGCTGCTATATGTCACCCCTGAGAAAGTGGCAAAGTGAGTGCTTGTTATCTTTCATGGTGTTTTATGCCTGCATAGGAATTTACTTTTAGCATGATTGTATGGAGCAAAATTTAATTATTGACAATCATATAATGAGTGTGAACCATTTTACTAATGTAAGCAAGTCTAATATAAAAGATATATAGTCTAAAGTTTCTTTCAACCGTTATCCTACCATCTACTAATATAACTTTAACTACTAAATTTATTTGTACGTGAGTGCAGAAGTGATTTTTTACTGCGACAATTGGAAAACCTGCATGCAAGAGAGTTGCTAGATAGAATTGTCATTGATGAAGCACATTGTGTGAGCCAATGGGGGCATGATTTCAGGCCAGATTATCAGGTGACACTTCAGTTGCATTATGTTATTGCACATTGCACCAAATTTGAAATATTCTTATGTTTATAAACAATAAGGGTGCTGTTTACAGGGTCTTGGTATTTTGAAGCAAAAATTTCCAAAAATACCAGTATTGGCTTTAACTGCAACTGCTACAGCCAGTGTTAAGGAAGATGTCGTGCAAGCTCTTGGTCTGGTTGACTGTATTATTTTTAGGCAGAGTTTTAACCGCCCAAACTTAAGGTATTATTCAAGTCTAGATACTTTATTATTACTAATTCAGTACCAAGGTGGTACATCTACCCATTTTGTAGAAACAAGTTGCTTTGGGTTATGTTATATCTTCAAAGGGTCAAAGGAGTTAACTAAAAGATTTAACCAAAAAGGAAAGTGGCAAGTGGGTGGAGCGGGTCATCTACAATGTATTGAAGCACATAAAACCTCTTAAAGTGTTTTAATAAAAGAACTTTCGGATTTTTTTTTTGTAGCAGTACAGTTTTTGTAGTCAGATTTATTAACTTAAAACCATAGATATTTAAAGTATGCAAAAATATTTGTGGGTTGGCCGTTGGCCCTACCTCACCCTACCCATTATGACTCGTACTAAACTTACCCATCTTGACATCTTACACCACCGTGACCCGCCTGGCCCATCCATATTGTCACCCCTTCTGTACAATGTGTTAACTTTCTAGTTATGCTAATATTGCAGATTTTCGGTTATCCCTAAGACGAAAAAATGTCTGGAGGATATTGATAAATTCATCAAGGACCATCATTTTGATGAGTGTGGAATTATTTATTGTCTTTCGAGGATGGACTGTGAAAAAGTGGCTGAGAAGCTGCAGGTTCTGTGTTCTATTTTATTTCTCTTTTTTACTGATGGGAAATTCAGAATGCCATTAGTAGTATCGTCTTGTGAACTACGAATAGAATTTTGATGTTATTTTGCCCAATAATGAATTTACTTTACAGGTGACAATTTCTATCTGTTTAGCTTCAAATAGGTTGATTTGGGTTATGTTTTTTAACAGGTCAAACTGATTAACCCAAAAAAATACAGCTAGAAATAAATGAGTATGAAGTGTTGAACTGGTCAGATGTCATCTGAAGTGTACATAAATGCATAAAACCACCTAATTGTTTTTTTTACCAGAATAGCTAGATTAGTATAGTAACAATATAATTTTCTACTTGTAACTTGTAAGTCGTATTTAACCCAATAGTTTTTTATGAACTCCAAAAATTAGAGTTACATGTTTGTGGTTTGACCCATTTTGTCTCGTACTAAAGTATTACCTCCTTTGACCTTCTACCCGAACCCCTGCCTGCTCATATTGTCATTGCTGGCATATGAGTTTTTATATTCAGTCTTACATATGAGTAATAATGATTAGAACTTAAGCTTGAATGACAGAATAAGAGCAATAACAACTAGAACTTCCAATCTAGGTACTCATACAAAGACATACTTTCTTGCAGGAGTTTGGGCACAAAGCAGCATTTTACCATGCTTCTATGGACCCTGAGCTACGTGCATCAGTTCAAGAGCAGTGGAGTAAAGATGAAATTAATATAATCTGTGCAACTGTGGCATTTGGAATGGGTATGATACAGTTTCTAGTTATTAGTTGGATGATATATAGATGTTGAAAAAATGGACCTGTTGGATAACTGGTAAAAGTGTATGATTTTCTGGTACATGTAGAACGGGTTGGTCAGATTGACCATATAACTTTCATGTTCCAAATTTTGATCTATTTATAAAATAATTGGCGTGTCACATATTGTGAATTAATCCACCTATCCATATTTTAAGGGTAAATATGCCACCTCTAGTTCTCTATTAAACAAAAATAATTGGACAATTATTTCAGGAATTAACAAACCGGATGTTCGATTTGTCATTCATCATTCTCTTCCTAAATCAATCGAGGGCTACCACCAGGTACTTTTTTGATTTTAGTTTTTTACTCATGTGCTGTGAAATAATAACTGAGAGATTGAGTTAAGTTGATAATGTGCTCATACTATCTAACTGCATTGTAGGAGTGTGGGCGTGCTGGTAGAGATGGGCAGAATTCTTCTTGTGTGTTGTATTATAGTTATAGTGATTATGTAAGTCATTTCTGAATATATAATTTGGTATTGGTTGTTGATGTTTTATTCAATTTAGAATCTTAGATCTTAAATTAGCTGTCTGTTATTTAGTAATGCAGAACATATTTATTTTATGTACCATTTAGATTTCTATATATCCTATTGATGATGGGCATACTTTTTTGTATTGAAGATTCGAGTCAAGTATATGCTTAGTTATGGGGCTGCAGATCAAAGCTCCTTCACATCTGGACAACTTCGTACAAGTTCCATAAATTCAGGAAGGGTGGAAACAAATTCTGAAAACCTTTTACGAATGGTGTGTTATTGTCCTTGTAACATCTATTATAGTAAAACGGTACTTGTATTGTCTACTTATGGAAAATAAGCACTTTTTTCGCAGGTCAGTTACTGTGAAAATGATGTTGACTGCAGACGTTTTCTACAGCTTGTTCATTTTGGCGAAAAGTTTGATTCTTTCAACTGCAGAAAAACATGTGACAATTGTTTGAACACTCAAACCCTTGTGAACAAGGATGTCACTCTGATAGCAAAGCAGTTGGTTAGTATCTAATGCAGTTATTCTCAATTTTTATCATGCAACATTGGACACTGTGTTTGATAGGGATATAATCTGGTTATACTTGCAAAAATGGATGGGTTAGGCTGGTTAAAGAGTCAAATGGTCATTACCGCTCGGTTTGGGTGACCCAAAAACATTTTTTATAACTAATCAGAGTGACAAAAGTGAATTCTTTACTATTCGAATAAAAAGCAGATTTTCAAATTAATTTTAAAGGTTTTATGCATTAAAGTAATGCTTTTGGCTACTTTTAACCTATTTATCCTATTTTATTGCAAGCTAAATTTGCTTGACGCATTAGAGTTTAAAATAATCCAAATCAACTTATTCTTCTGCAGGTTGAATTAGTGAAATCAGTCAAACAGAAATTCTCAACGTCTCACATCTTGGATGTCTACAGAGGTTCCATGAGCCAAATTGTAATCCTCACTAATGGTATTTTACTTCAATTTCATGTCTTTGTAATCATCTTGTTAACTAGATACTTGTGAAAATGCAGGTTAAAAGGAACAAACATGATTTATTAAGCTTACATGGTGCTGGAAAACATATAGCTAAAGGGGAAGCATCACGTGTTTTACGCCATCTTGTTGTTGAAGAGATCCTTGTGGAGGATGTTAAGAAAAGTGATATATACGGATCCACATCGGCTGTTTTAAAAGTAAGGTTTATTTAGTAAAATAAAAAGTAATATTTCAGTGTAGCTTAGTTAAAATGCAACTGAGCTAGTTTTTAGTAAGTTATGGACTTATAGTTTGTGTGGTACATCTCTTTCTGCTGTTATGTTTTGAAAAAATATCACAAAATAGTAACCAAGTTTTAAAAGTGTTTAATTTTTGATCACCCATGCATATTTTTCTTAAATTGGACTGCTAAACCATCAAATCGAGTCATCATCGAATTTTTTTATGTCAAGAAAGAAATGAAGGAGAAGACTTGGACGTTGGAAAATTTAATATATGAAATTATATTACAAAATAAAAAAACATGTTAATTATATTAAAAAATAAAAATTGTATTTAAAATTCTCGTCACCGTTCCACATCAGCATCAAAAAGAAGGAAAAAATATTTTCTAATCGAAACAAAAAGAAAAACATGCTAAAAATACATGTTAAGATTTTAATTTAAATAAAATTTAAAAGCCGAGTGACCTAATTATAACACTTTTTAAACTTGAGTTACCTAATTGGAACACTTTTGAATATTGGTTACTTTTTTACAAAGTTACTCTTTTCTTCTGCTCTGTTTTCTTTCATGAAAATTTTATTTCAGTTAATAATTACTACGTGTTAATGTATGTGTATTATTAGTTTTTTATGTGCCTAAATGGTGTAATTTTGTCTTCTAATTGGTGTTGTCGGTAGGTAAATGAACAAAAGGCTGGTAATTTACTTGCAGGTCGGAAGACCATAACTTTAAGGTCAATCCCTTCCATTCACACTCCTGATATCGTTTTTAAACATGTTTTTATATCCTCTTCTTGTAGCTTTGCTTTTTAAACATGTTCGACCTTCTGTGAATAAGTAAGATGAAGCTATTGTATTTCAGTTGAATTATGAACATTAACCAAGATTTAAAATACATGACAAGATTGCAATAGCTTTTATCTGTTTTTAGCAACTGTCAAGCAAAACCTTAAGATTTTAGATGGTCAGGTGGTGAAATGTGCTGGTCAGGAAGGTTGGGATAGTTTTTGGGGATGTGTCGGATCAGGTTAGATGGACTTGAGACACTTTTTGTCTAATTTGTTTTAAATAGTGGCAAAAATGGCTACAAAATTTATATCATTTGAATAATATTCTAATTTTTTGAGTAAAAAATAATATAGGAGCCTTTATGCATTAAAAACACACTTCAGGTGACTTTCGACCTATTTCATTGTAAGCTATATTTTATTTTACCCTTTTAACCTGTTAGAGATACAACATGAATAAAAAAATGTGAATGTATTAAAACTGCCACCTAATATTGTTATAACATGAACATAGTATTAAAACTGCCACCTAATTTTGTTATAACATGAACATAGTATTAAAACTGCCACCTAATTTTGTTATAACATGAACATAGTATCAGTCAATATCGCTATCGTTTAATATTGTCGGTTAACTTGTAGATTCCCTTCCGCTGTTAAAGCATCCAAGACTAGCACAAATGATGCAACCCCAGCAAGAGGCCTGTTAACATCATCAAAGAAAACTCCTGTACAAGTAGATACTCCAGCTTCTGCTCAACCTCAACCAACAGAAAACTTGGTACGATGTTTTTGGGGCCAAATTTCCCTTTTCAATATTTGTTTCTGTGGATTTCTTTAAATCAGAATGGACTCTTAACTGCTTTATCTGTTTAAATTTTTACAGGATCTTTCTGTCAAGTTATTTTCGGCTTTGCGAATTCTTCGAACAAAACTTGTTAAGGAAGCAGAATCTGGGGTCTGCGCATACCACATATTTGGGTAAGTTCTCATTATTTATTGACATTCCATTCTCAATTAATTCCACTTATGTGCTAATAGAAGTGGCCCTAAGCATGGATTTTACACATGAGGTGATTAGAACTTTATGAAATTTTCCAAAGAAATAAATTGTTGGATTTTAATCTAATAGGATTCTGATTTAGTACTAGTAAATCATATTTGATAACTAAGAAACTGTCTTCATAGTCATATGTTCTTGATGTAGGAACTCAACTCTCCACAGTATCAGCAAAAGGATCCCTAGAAATAAAGACGAGCTTCTTGAAGTTCACGGTATCGGCAAGTAAGCTCCGTGTAATTTTAAGGGATTACTTTGTAAAATAGTAATCAAGTTTCGGGATTGTTTTATTTAGTTCACATGAATTATTTTGTCCCAATCAGGTCCTTAAAAATCACTTTGATATTCCAATTTTATATATTTAATCTGAATAGCAAGTTTATCATCCCTTTAGGTCTATCATAAATAGAAATATATTAAAATATTTAAAAATTTACCAACATTTATAGCAAACCAAATTATTTTTAAAATTTGTGAATTTAAAAAAGTATTGCAAAAAATATGAGTGACCTAATTGGAACACTCCTAGAATTTTAATGACCTGATTGAAACATATTAAAAATATTAGTGCCCTGATTGGAACAAATAAAATATTAGTGACCTGATTGGAACAAATAAAATATTAGTGACCTGATTGGAACAAATAAAATATTAGTGACTTATTTGGAAACACTTTTAAAACTTGTTTACTAGTTACTATTATGTGAAGTTTTTTCTAATCAAATAGGAGTGATTTGTTTAAATGGACTTGTAGATTTGGTTTAATGGTTTTTGTTCTATCATAAACGGGTCAAATAAATAGATCTGCTGAAAGGATACGAGTCATACTGTTGACTGGGTTGGAAATCACCCAAAGTTTAGATGCAACCTTAATAAATCAGTTTTCAAAGCTCTAAGAAAATTGACAAAAAAAGGGTATGGTTCAGCTCATTCTGTTTGGGCAACTGGGCCTGTACTAAGACAATAATCTGTTTGAACCTGAACATGTTTCTACATATTACCAAACGTGGTACATCTTTTTGTTTAGTATTAGAAAATTTTAATGACAAGCTTAACACAGGGGGAAAGTGACCAAGTATGGGGATAGAGTTTTGGAAACCATTGAGGCTACCATACACGAACACTATGGTGGGACCTTACCTGACGATATTGAAAATAGACGCGTCACAAACATAAACATAGATTCGTATGCTTTCGAGAGGCGGCATTCTCTGACAGGTGGCAATGGCAGCAGTGCCAATAGTTCTGATTCTGTAAAGAGAAGAAGAAACACAATTACAGATACATATGATGATTCAAAGGACGATGATGATTTTGTTGCAAGCACTGCACGCTCAAAAAAGAGGGTATGGGAGAAACCAAATCCGAGTTTTGGCCTTGTTGACTATTTTGATGAAATACCTGATGAAGTTCTTGATCTATGTGATTCTTTTCATAATGCTGGGTCCAATGTTTCAAGTCAACAGGCTAAACATAATACTGGAGGAAGAGTACTACCTTCTTGGTGAAATATTCATGTGCTGATGTCTTCTGTTTTCTGCTCAAATATTGACCCAAATGGTGATAGAAGACTACATGAATCCGCTTTCAAGGTGTAAGAAAAGTTTTATCGGGTTCATGTAGGAATTTTGTACAGTTCATGGTATTTAGGAAATGTGTTTTACTTGTAATGGGTTAGGTTGGGTTGGGTTATTGAGCTTATATTTATGTTGTAAGTTGAGTGGTAATCAAGTTTCTTCCACTGAAAGATTACCATTTATAAGTTGAGGAATACCACCATGACACTTAGATGGTAAGCAGGGATGTTCAAAAAGTTTATGGCTTGTTGTGTGCTTTAAACTAAAAAACTTTTAAAAGCTCATTTGAAATCGGCTAGGTTTGTGAACTAGTCAAACTTGAGTCAAGGTAAGCTTGGTTTGTTGGCATGTTTGTATCTGGCTTGTTTAAATTGAAACCAAATCTAATATATATAAATTACAACTCCAAATTATAACATTTATTATAAATTTTTAAGTTTAACTTTCACCTTAATATTTAAAAAGAATATAATCATATGATCATTTTTGCATTTTTATTGAAAAGCAAATATAAGACTACAGAATAATTTAAGAACTAATCAAAACAAGTTAGAAAACTAGCTAGAGTTTTCACTTTTTAGAACTCTAAAAGAGAATGCTGTCACGTTAGCAGAAGAGGATATTTATTGTTTTTCTTTTTAATTTTTTATATTTGAATATGTTACCAAGGTAATCTTCAAATAATAGACAACAAAACTGAATTATATGTACAAGTTGAGCAATTCAATGTTGGTGAACATAAGAAGTTGATGGTTATGATGGAATTAATGTTATTGTTACTATTCTTAAAGCATTTGGTAAAAATTGATACTAACAAAAAGGAAAATTTTAAGAACATAGCATCCTAAGTGGAGAGTTACTAACTACCATTAAAACATCAAAGGATCTCAATACATTACAAATGCAAATGTCGATTGGAGATCTCAATATACTTGAGATTATTATGGGAAAGGATGAGGAAATCGCCAAAAGTAAGGAGAAGAACAAATCAATTGATCTTCAATCCAAACACTCCAAATCATCTAGTGATATGATGAACTATCCAAGATAAGTGATGAAGAAGAATGTGTCGTGAGTCGTGACGGTGAAATGATTCAAAAAAATTTTCCAAAAGAAAATGAAAGTTTGTAAGAAAGCCATCCAATCAATGATAACAATCTTCAAACAACAACAAAAAGTCTTCACAAGAAGAAAAGAAGTGCCATAGATATCGTGATTCTAACCACCTAATTGGTGATTGTCCTAAGCCACCAAAGAAAGATAACAATACCAAAGCATTTGTTGGTGGTGCTTGGAGTGATAATGGCGATGAAAATTAAGCCACTATGGAGAAAACTTGTCTCATGGGATTCAATCAAATGAGGTAACTTTGAAGGATAATGGAATGGTAATTGTATTATTGCTTCATCATTGTGATTACAAAAGACCCATTATATAATAACGAGATGCCCTCCAAAGACCATAAACCTATCCCTAAATATAGAAGCCTCAAATCAATAATCAAACTAATTTTGGTAAATATAATGTCCGCTAATACTCCCCCTCAGTGTGAACATGGAGATGGAGACACATTCAAGCTGGATCGAAACAACTCGAATAGGTAGCGTGGGAGACCATTTGTGAAGATATCTGCATACTGAGCAGAAGAAGGGACATGTAGAACTTTAATGTGACCAATTTGAATCTTTCCCGCACAAAGTGAATGTCCATCTCCACATGTTTAGTACGTTAGTGTTGCACTGGGTTACCAGATAGGTAGATGGCGGAAATGTTGTCGCAATATATCATTCAGTGGCGAAGCTTGAATGAAAGCTTAAGGGGGGCGGGGATGAAAGTAAACTATTTTAGGGGGGCAGACTCTATATTTTTTAAAAAATTCCACTATCGGACCGAAAATTTACACTATCGAGCTGAAACTTTACATCACCGACGACAAAAAGAGGGGGGCGGGGGCCCCCCGGCCCCTATAAAGCTTCGCCTCTGATACCATTGTAACTTTCTGTATTGAAACACCTAACTCTAGAAGCAAGTTGCGAACCCATGGGCTTCGGCAACTGCATTAGCAATGCCACGGTATTTTGCCTTAACATTAGATTGGGAGATGGCTAGTTGACGTTTTGAAGACCAGGATATAAAGTTATCTCCCAAAAAATGCAGTAACCGGATGTGGATCGTCTCGTATCTGGGCACCTGCCCCGGTCTGCATCCGAATAGGCTACCAAGGAACGATTTGGTGATGTTGTGAGTCATAAGCCAAGATTAATTATGCCTTGTATGTAACATAACACCCTTTTGAGAAAAGCAAAGTGGGGCTCTCGTGGAGCATGCATGAAAGACATATCTGTTGTACGGCATAAGTGCTATCCAGTCTAATGATCGTGAGATACTGCAAAGCATCGGTAAGACTACGATAGAGAGAACTATCTGGTAGAAGATTTCCATCCGAGGCACTAAATTTAGAGTTGGTGTCTACCGGTGTGTGACAAGGTTTGCACGTGGTCATATTTACCGATGAAGTATGTCACGTGCGTACTGAGTTTAGCCGAGGGTAATGGATGATTTATCTCGAGTGATCATAATGCCCAATAAGTGATGGAGATTGTCCATATCAGTCATAGTAGATTCTTTTGATAAGGTTGCAAGAAGGTGAGTAAGCAACCTGTGATTGTTGGCAGTAAGCACAATGTTATCCACATACAAGAGTAGATATGCAAGTTGATTACCCTTTTTATAAATATATAATGATGTATCACACAAACTGTTTCTAAACCCCGTCGACTTAATGAAGTCCGAGAAGCACGTGTACCACGCCCTAGGCGCTTGTTTGAGCTCGTATAATGATTTTCATAGTTTACACACATGGTTCGGGGCGTCTGGATTGATGAAACCACGAGGTTGATTCATGTAAACTGTTTCTTGGAGATGACCATGCAGAAAGGCATTTTTAACATCCAGCTGATGAATAGGTGTGACATCCGTCACCATAAGGTCCCTCCTTTAACGTGAATTTCGTTAACTATCCTTAAAACGTTCATTTCTCATCTTCATAGACTATTCGTGAGGACATCATACTTGAATGATTTTCTCTTACAGTTATGATACCATTATTTACAACCATATCATCCAAAACGCTTACGAATATCACAACCGACATCACTGACTATATTATGTTATATAATGTGAACATCATTAATAATAACATATTCAAGATATAAACAACATTAAATACTTCCTTGTCATTAATACAACACGCCCATTTACGTCGTTTTCAACCAAAACAAATTTGGGGACTCGGGGGCTAAGTGCAGGGACTAAAAGTGACAATTGCCAAACTAAGGCTGGGTATAAATACCCTTGTATCAGCCCTAGTCTTCACAACCACACTTTCTTCTTCATCTTCTTCTTCCACTTTCTCCACCTCCCTTGCACCTAGAACCGCCCCGTTTCCTTCGTGTTTTCACCGTTTAAACCACAACTACAGCTTAGACTACACGTTTCAAGCAAGTAGGCGACCTTGGTCGTCCATTTTTGCTCGTTTTACTTCTACGATTTTTAGGGTTTCGGGTGCTCGGGTTCAACCCGAGCACAATAGGTCGTGAGGGTGTGTGTGTTGCCTTTATGAGTGTGCATCTTACTTAGATATGTTAGATAAGTGTTTCTGGAGGTCCCTGATGTGTGAAATCCATGCACCGAGCAGCCGAAGGCTGCTCAGCACTTCAGCAGTCGCGAACCTACTGTTGAGGCGACTGTGTCTGTCATGCGACTGAGTCATGCGACTGGGTGAGTCGTGCGACTGAGTCCATGCGATTGGGTGAGTCACGCGACTGAGTCTAAGCGATTGAGTGAGTCGTGCGACTGATCCCATACGATTGTGTGTGTCGTGCGATTGAGTCATGCGGATGAGTATTGCCATGCGATTGAGTCAATGCGGATGAATGTGTTCGACTGTGTGTATCGCACGACTGAATGTCCAGTGTCGGGTGTGTGTGAACTATCATCATCCCCCAGAAATGCAGTGTCGGGTGTGTGTGAACTGTAGGCATCCGGGGCACTTAACGAAGGATTGTAGAACTGCGCTGAATCTGGTTGCACCCGTCAACGCGGTTAACCCTGCCGGGAATGGCCAGAGTCTGTTACGAATGTGGAAATACGGGTCAATACCGGAACATGTGCCCGAAACTGAATAGGGCATCGGGTCAACAAGGGAATAACCAGCAGCAAGTGATGGTCATAGCTGGGAATCAAGGCCCGGCTAATCAAGGGAATGTCGCTCGGGGACGTGCATTTGTCATTGGAGCTAATGATGCTCGCCAGGACCCGAATGCTGTTACGGGTACGTACTTGCTCAATCATCACTTCACATCCATATTATTTGATACTAGAGCAGACAATAGTTTCATATCCTCTGATTTTGCACACATGCTTGCCTTGAACCCTAGTAGACTAGAAACTAGCTTCTCCGTAGAAATGGCCAACGGTAGAGTTGTACAGGCCGATGCGATCATTAGGAAATGCTCCATGATATTAGAAAACCATGCCTTCGACATAGACTTAATACCTTTTGAGTTGGGGAGTTTCGATGTGATTGTGGGGATGGATTGGTTGTCGA
>BJCO01636520.1:0-21558 GCA_018326465.1 Flaveria floridana
GACCTTTTTAGGGGAAACTTGTTGCTTTCCTGATGCATGCTTGTTCATTTTATACTTCCTTTTGGTGATATTTTAATGTTTGTTGTATGATGTGTGCTGTAACATATACCATATATCATATATCGTACGTTTGATTATATGTTGACTCGCTAGCGTTATAGCTTTTGTATCGAGCCAGTGGTCTCTTTGGAAGCGGTCTCTCTACCTATCTGGATAGAGGAAAGACTTGCCACCACCTACCCCTCCCAGACCCTGCTCTTGAGTGGGATATACTGGGTTTGTTTGTTTGTTTGTTTGTTTGTTTGTTTATCAGTAAAAAGTGCATTTGCATAATATCAAGTTATGTTATATTTCAGCCCAGGTCACAGTTATAACTAAAGAAACAAGATGATCGGCAAAACGTTAGAGCATGTTAGCTTGCTATGTTTTTATTATGGTTTAAATGCTGCAAGTCTCAGTTTTGCTTATATTTGTAGGTTACTCTTCTCTGTCAAGGTTCAGAAGTTTGCTCTCCAGATACATCAGTAGCTACAGTTGGCATAATTAAGGTTTAACAAAAACTTGAGTACTGGAATATGTATTCCAATCTTGTTCTACACCTGTTCTTTCTCACCAATTGGTTAATTGCAGTCATTAATTGGACACTTCAATTTGGATCCGAACCGTGTCTTCGACATTGTAAGTTACTCCTTTTTTGTTTTTTGATCATTATCTTTTATTTAATGTGACAATACAAATAAGGCATGAGTATTTATTCATTTATGTCGAGTATTTAGGTATTGGAGTGTTTTGAACTTCAGCCCGATAACAATGTCTTCTTGAACCTGATTCCTATTTTCCCCAAGGTATGTTTCATTTGGTTTTGATAAATATGAATGCTCAAATGTTGATAACTGTGCATCTTAAAGTTTTTTTATACAAAAAAATTGACTAATCTGCCTTGGATGTTTCTTGCAGTCTAATGCTTCACAAATTCTAGGTTTTAAGTTTCAATATTATCAGCGTATGGAAGTAAATAATACTGTACCTTTTGGGCTCTATCAGCTTACAGCACTACTGATTAAGAAAGAATTTTTAGATCTTGATAGCATGTGAGTATTATGAACACATTCACTTCAGTTCGTTTATTGGCTTTGAATTTTTTGTTTTTCATATCTTCTTAAGAGTAAAATATTTTAAGCTACTTGGACTACCTGAGCTTATTGACTAAATTGCTGCAATATATTTCTACGTGATTCAGATATGCACATCTACTTCCCAATGATGATGAAGCCTTTGAGCATTATAATGTTTTTTCTGCAAAACGACTTGATGAGGTAAAAGAGTTAAACAATCTTCACAACTAAATCTTGAAGCATACACATACACTAAGAAATGCTAAGGTTTACAACTTTATAGGTTATTAGAACTTAACTCTTAGAATCATTTATTCTTATATACAGGCTAATAAGATTGGAAAAATAAACCTGGCTGCTACTGGCAAGGATCTTATGGATGATGAAAAACAAGGAGATGTGACAGTAGATCTTTTTGCTGCTTTAGAGATGGAAGGTGAAGCTGTTACAGAACGCTCTTCAGAGCTTGAAAATAGTCAAACTCTGGGCTTGCTTATAGGTTTTCTTTTTGTGGACGACTGGTAATTTCACTTTTATAGTGTATTAATCTTGCACTCAGAAATAGTTTTATTTTTTAATGTCAAACCAAATGTGTGTGGACTTTTGGTTCAGGTATCATGCAAATATACTATTTCGCCGTCTCTCACCTCTCAATCCGGTTGAACATATTCGGATTTGTGATGGTTTGTTTAGGTAATATCTGAAGTAGTTGAGTTAATACGCACACACACATATCCTATTGTATTGTTTATTTTTGTTTCTGCAAATTTTCTTAAATTTTGATATGGAATGTCAATTTACAGCCTCATTGAGAAAACAATTTCTCCTGCTTACGAACTTGTTCGTCAGCCACAATTTCAACTTACTGAAGGAGGTTCTGATCTCATGGAGACAGAAATTAACTTCAATAAACAATCATTTATTGACCTCCCTAAAGATTTATTTGAGATGCTTACTTCTGTTGGGCCCTATCTTCATCGTGATACATTGCTACTGCAGAAGGTGAACCATAATATTTTATATATTTTCAAGTTATTTTAATATTTTTAGGCTATAGCATTTCCTGAAGAATGAACATTTTTTTGTTATTATTAGGTATGCAGAGTGCTTAGAGGTTATTACCTTTCTGCCCTTAAAAGTGTTAATTCTGGTGATGATGTGAATTTGAGTGAAAATCGAACTCCTCGGTTCCACCTAAAGGAGGCTAGGTCAAACCTTGAGGAAGCACTTGGTGCTTGTCTACTTCCTTCACTACAGTTAATACCGGCAAATCCAGCTGTTGGACAAGAGATTTGGGCTGTACTAAGTCTACTTCCTTACGAGGTTAGCTTTTATTGTCATTAACTGGTAATATCTCAACTCCGAATTTGATACGATGCATGAATTAATGAACCTTATGTGGTTAGGCAAGGTATCGTTTATATGGGGAATGGGAAAAGGATGATGAGTGCAACCCCATGGTTTTATCTGCAAAGCAGACAGCAAAGGTTATACATTAATACTGTTACACTTAATTACCCCTTTAATTATTCTAAAAGTACCTTTAATCATATATTTTTCTTTCAGTTGGACACCAGAAGGATCTTGAAACGGCTAGCAAAAGAAAACTTAAAGCAGCTTGGAAGAATGGTTGCAAAGTTAGCTCATGCAAATCCCATGACTGTGCTTCGAACCATTGTTCATCAGGTACTACTGACCACCATACAAACTACATCACTGTTCTAGAAGCATCTTTTTTCTATGTTGTAGGGATGACTTCCTGTTTGTAACTCTAATTATAGATCGAGGCATACAGGGATATGATCGCTCCTGTTGTAGATGCATTTAAATATTTAACACAGGTGTGTGTTTGACTATTTGCCTTTTTTTTTTTCATCTGAAGCTCTTCACTTTATGTTTTGTTATTCTTATTTAATTGTTGTGGTTTTCTCAATTTCTCTACAGCTCGAGTATGATATTTTGGAATATGTTGTGATCGAACGGCTGGTACAAGGTGGTCGTGAAAAGCTAAAAGATGATGGTCTTAACTTATCAGACTGGCTTCAATCTCTGGCATCATTTTGGGGTCATTTGTATGTAATCTTCTCTTTTTTCTTGCTGCCTTGCTCATACTAGTCTTTTATATAAAATATAATTCTTGTTTTTTTATGTGCTACTGGCTAGTATTTATGATTTTGTACCTTCCATGTGGATATTGCTACTTTATTGTAGGATATCAATATTTTAGACCTTAAACATATATTTCTTGAGAGTGTAAAGCCTAAAGGTACCTGCGGAGTTGTGGTAATATTTTTTGTCTCTCTGGTCGTACCTTTACCAAGTGATTGACTCCTGCCTTTTTGAGAAGTTCTTTTTCGCATTATCGCGTAGTTGTTTATCTTAGTGCTTTGCTTTTCCTGTTGCTCCTATAGTGCTGGTGTGACATTTTTACCAATATATAGTGTCGTTGTGTTTAGAGTTCATGTCAATCTTTACCGACTGGATTGTGGATTGTCAGCAGCATGGTTAAAGCTATGAACAGTTCAGATTTTCTCGAGCTTTATTGTTTTGAGAAGTTACATTATTAGCTTTTCTTTGGAACATGCATCAGGAAGATGAAATTTTAAGTGAAAAGTCAGGGTGCAGTCTGTCCATTTTGCTCTCTGTTGGAGACCCTAGCCCCTAATCCTTCAGGCGCCCTTTGTTCTTTCTCTGTTTCAAAGGATGGACCTGTCTTGCTGGATGTTGTGGGCAGAAGCATGATCAATTGGATTTTCCTTGTTAAAAGATGAAGTTTTTCCCCATGTGATCTGGAATTTCTTTCCTCTGGGTATATGATAATTTGTTTGCTATAGCTGGGGTGACTAAGCTCAAGATTTGTATCTCGAGGTAGTACTAGAAAGTAATGATGTGAAGAGCATCTACTAGGGTAGGCGAGCACTATATTTGTTGGTTGAAGAAGGGACTTTTGGAGGCAGGATAGATGAAACCTTTGTATTGATATGGACATCTTTCCATGACACCTTTTGTATGATGGAATTCGAATCTTGCATTTGAAATTTTGAATAAAATTCTCTTTGGAAATACTTGGGGTTTGACTTGCATTCTAATTGGTCAATGTGTGGTTACTGAAGACAGCTGGTGGCTAGTTAGTGTCATTAATTGTGACTCCTACCTGTTTTAAGATCTTCACTTGTTGGGTGTTGGTTGAATATCCATTTTTCTCTTATTGATTGGAGTTGACATAAATTTCAATCTGAAACTCCCCCCCTTGGAGGTCCTTGTGGGCTGTGGGCTGTGGCTGTTGTACGAGTTCTACTTATTTATTTATAAGAGGGAGTTTCAGCATGGTGGTTTTTCTAGTTAGTTCATTTGGGAGTGTGGTTTGTGGATAGCCTTTTAATGAAACAGTCTTGCTGAACATATGACTTGGCAATGCATGGAATTGTTTTCCAAAAAGGACCTGCAGTGTGAATGCTAAAGTAATTTTCTAACCTTCATCTACCAAAGCTACCGAGCACTGACAATTTGATACTGCATTTTCATACAATGAATGGGAAATACTGTGAGATGCTTGGTGTTAATATGTTTCTTGTATGTCATAACCCAGTAGTCACGCCTCATGCACATGGTGGTATTGATCCTACTTGTTCTACCGTCATAAGACTCCTATTGCTGCTAGAAGAAAGTGGTGAAGTTGTCCCTCCATATTTGTTTCTCAACAAATAGATTACCATATTTGCATTAACTTGTAAAGTATTGTCAGAATTCTCTTTGTGTACTACTATGTAAAGATGTGGAGTCCATATTTTATATTACTTTCTTTATTTGTTTGTTGGTTGTACTTGTTTTTTCCATTCACACAAACTGCCTCTTGACTGGCTCCTTTTTTAGTAGGTATTAGTTTGTGAGTTTGCTTCTTTATTTGTTTGTTGGTTGTACTTGTTTTTTCCATTCACACAAACTGCCTCTTGACTGGCTCCATTTTTAGTAGGTATTAGTTTGTGAGTTTGCCTGTTCAATGATCATAGCGTTCAAGTTTCTGACAGATTGGCCGCAAATTATTTGGTTTTGGAATTTGATATATAAAAACAGCATCCTAATTTCATGTATAAAAAACATATTAAATGGTCAAATCATTGCTTTTCAATATTTTGGTATATGGAGGTGATCATAGTAGTTCTTGAAGAGCACTGAGCATATGACAGAGGCCAACTTCAACTGCATTCACACTTAAACCATGAATGCCTTGAACTTACAATTGCATATGTTAATGAGTGGTTCACCTTTATCTAATGATTGTGCAGCTTTTTTTTGTATGTTGTGCAAGTCATCAGTGCAACGTGGCTTTAAGTTTAAAAATTTTGGCCTTTATATTATGACAATAGTGAAATGTGACAGCATACATTGAGGTTTTACTTTTTTTTAAGCTGATTGATGTTAATTAGCCAAGAATAACAAACTGCAAAGTGTTTCTTTGAAGGTGCAAGAAGTACCCATCAATGGAACTCAGGGGTCTATTTCAGTATCTAGTAAATCAGCTGAAAAAAGGGAGTGGGATTGAGCTTGTTCTTCTGCAGGTACAACCAGATCCAAATTATGCTTTTCATTTTTCTTCTCTTGAACTCATCTCTCCTTTTATCTTGTTAAAAATCATTTTGACTGGTTTTCATGACACATTTGACCAAATGTTATTGAAGTGGTATGTCATTTGTGCAGGAACTTATCCAACAAATGGCTAATGTTCAGTACACAGAGAACATGACTGAAGAGCAGTTGGATGCTATGGCAGGAAGTGAGACTCTACGTTATCAGGCTACATCTTTTGGTGCAACCCGTAACAATAAGGTTTTTATCTTCTTAGTCACATGATGTAGCAACAAAAACATCTGAATTTTAACTTTTTTTACACGTCTTTTTGGAATTTTGAGACCTCTTTTTTTTGCAGGCCTTAATCAAGTCCACCAATAGGCTTCGAGATTCATTGCTCCCAAAGGATGAGCCCAAGTTGGCGATTCCACTTTTGCTACTTATTGCTCAGCATCGTTCTGTGTGAGTAATATATACATGTATATATTTTTTCTCATCATTTTACCTGCTAGAGAAATCTGAAATGACCCATTCTTAAATAAATAGGTCAGAATTGCCACCTCTAGCTTATTGTAAAGGAATGTTACTTGCTCTGTAAGTACTAAGTAATCATATATGTCATTTTTGCTCAGGGTTGTCATTGAGGCAGATTCTCCTCACATTAAGATGGTCTGTGAACAGTTGGATAGATGTCATGGATCTCTTCTGCAATATGTGGAATTCTTATGTGGTGCAGTGACACCAATAAACTCATATGCCCAGTTGATTCCAAATCTTCAAGATCTCATACATTTATACCACCTTGAACCTGAGGTTTCCTTTTGACTTTGTCTATTGTATAATCATAATTTGTCTTAAGTTTTTTGTCAGCTAACAGCTCCCTATATATACTTCTTTTAGGTTGCATTTCTAATTTACCGACCTGTGATGAGGCTCTTCAGAAGTCAGACTACGTCTGATGTTCTTTGGCCTCTAGATTGTGATGAAATTTCTAGTAGTTCAGCTCCAGGGAAGGAGAGTGAACTTATACTTGATGTTGGTCTTCCCCACAAACCCATAATGTAATATTTTTTATCTGTTTCCTAAGTTTCCTTCTTTTCTATCTGTGTCTAATTTGACTTTATCTGGCAGGTGGTCAGATCTTCTTGATACAGTTAGAACAGTGTTGCCATCCAAAGCTTGGAATAGTCTCTCTCCTGATCTATATGCTACTTTTTGGGGGCTAACACTGTATGATCTTTATGTACCTAGAAACCGATACGAGTCTGAGATAGCCAAACAGCATGCTGCTCTTAAAGCTTTGGAAGAACTTTCTGATAATTCTAATTCAGCAATCACTAAACGAAAGAAAGATAAAGAAAAAGTACAAGAATCTTTAGATAAGCTAACTAGTGAACTCCAGAAACATGAAGAACATGTTGCATCTGTTCGTAGACGTTTGGCCCGTGAGAAAGATAAATGGTTGAGTTGTTGCCCTGATACGTTGAAGATTAACATGGAGTTCCTGCAAAGGTGTATATTTCCTAGATGTACATTCAGCATGCCTGATGCTGTTTATTGTGCGATGTTTGTTCATACCCTTCATTCACTAGGCACCCCCTTTTTCAACACTGTCAACCATATTGATGTTCTTATATGTAAGACATTACAACCAATGATATGCTGTTGCACTGAGTATGAGGTGGGCCGCCTTGGTAGATTTCTTTTTGAGACCCTCAAGACCGCCTATTATTGGAAGGTAATTACAAAATATGTGGGTTGGTTCTATGGATGGGTAACAGTTCAAAATGGGTGCGGGTCAAATGTATTATCTTTTAGTGGTTGAGCTGACATGCAAACAAATTTTCATTTGGTATATTTTTATTTTTGGTTTTATTTATTTTTATTTTTTTTAACTTTCCAAAATTAGTAGTGTGCAGAGTACAACTGAGACACTCAAAGTGGGTAATTAAGAATATGTGGGTGATCTGCGTTATATGTTAAAATGGGTTGTAGGTGTTGGGCCGACCGCGCAAACTTTCTTTTTTATCTTTTTTCAATTTTTAAAGTTATTAATGTGGAAAGTATGGTTGATTCTGCATTACTACAGATATGATTTTAGTTTTAACAAAGTGATTTAGTAGTCTCTTTTTGCATTTGACTACGATTCGGATACTTTTTAACCCATATAACCGGATCGACTTGTTGGATTTATTTCTTTTTTAGTTAAATAATTAGCTTAACTCATTTGACCCATAAGAGAAAGTGAAACCCATATTGACCCATTTATAGGTAAACTGGCCAAGTTACAACTTCTTACACCAATATGCATATCTGCTTACTGCCTCTCTAATTTCATCTGTTGTGTAGAGTGATGAATCTATATATGAACGTGAATGTGGAAACATGCCTGGATTCGCTGTCTATTATAGATATCCAAATAGCCAGCGTGTCACATATAGCCAATTCATCAAGGTAAGTTGGCATTCAAGAGATATGTTGAACTATAAAACACTTCTGCCTTATATGTTCTCTCACTACATTCGTTGATATTTTATTCAAATGCTTATTGATCATTATGATCTCTAATGTATTCATTTACTGCTGAAAGGTGCACTGGAAATGGAGTCAGAGAATCACAAGATTATTGATCCAGTGCTTGGAATCTGCAGAATACATGGAAATTCGAAACGCTCTTATTTTGCTTACAAAAGTTTCAAATGTTTTTCCTGTTACTAGAAAAAGTGGGATCAACCTGGAGAAAAGGGTAATTTTATCATTTTGTTGCATCTCTTGTTTATCTGCTCAAGTCAGTGACAACCATAGTAAAGTTGTTTTTTGTTTTCTTTTCTCTTCCCCTCAACTTATTTAGGTTGCTAAACTTAAGAGCGATGAAAGAGAAGATTTAAAGGTGTTGGCTACTGGTGTTGCTGCAGCGTTGGCTGCTCGAAAGGTGATGATGTTAATTGAATTTATTTGTCTTTGTTGGATCAAATGCAGGGGTGGCAATTTACCCACCTTTTTAGAAAATGGGTCAATGTATGTTGTGTTTTATTTCAAAGATGTCATAAAAGAATATAGAAAGAGAGAACGTGTCAAACACATTAAAAGTCACCTAAGATCTATCTTCAATGCATAAAATTTCGTCCATCCTTCTATTATTTAGAGTAATATTGTAATAATATTTCTTTCAATCATAATTAAAACATAATTTATCATACAAAAGTAAAACAAAGAATGGACATAACATGCTTTTGCGCTGTCCAACCTGCACTAAAGGTAATCCCCTACCAAACCTGCCCATCTTGCCACCTTTAGTTAAGTGTTTTCTGCTCTATCGGGTATTAACCTCTGTTATCACCTGTATCATTTAGTAAACACTCCTGTATGTTGCATTTATCATCGACTGACAGATGTATATTTATACATCTACATGATATTTGTGGGCATATTAATGTGCTTTTATTATGCTATACAGCCTTCGTGGGTCACAGAAGAAGAATTTGGAATGGGTTATCTTGATTTGAAGCCTGCACCATCATCTGCAGCTTCAAAATCCGGTTATGTTGCTCCACCAACTACTAACATCGCTCCAAGTGAAGCTGCAAATGGAAGAACTACTGCATCTTCAGTTCAACATCATGATTCTGGGACTTCCAACACATCAAGAACAAAACCTTCAGAAAATAAACATGAAAAAGTAAAAGGTGGTTCACTAAGTAACGGTTCAGATGTTTCCTTGTTATCCGGATCATCCAGACCAGTAGAAAGTCAAAAACAGATTGATGATTCTGGGAACAGAGTCTTAGACGAGAATCCTGCAAAAGGTCCTGTCGCAAAAAGATCAGTTCCTACCGCATCTGTACAAAAGCAGCCAAAACAGGATCTTGTGAAAACTGAGACTAAACCTAAGCCTGGTGGGCCTGTTCATGAGCCTTCTGCACTGGCAAAAGGATCCACAAGGTCATCAGATCCTGAGACTGGAGTTTCGAAAATGGTGGAATCAAGAAAGGATGATTTAACAGAATCTGTGGATGTTCAAAGACGGGCCTCATCTCGACCAACTCAATCTCCCAGGCCTGAAAATTTGTACGTCTCGAAAAGTAACGATAAACCAACAAAGAGAACGAGCCCAGCTGAAGAACAAGACCGGTTTATTAAGAGGCGAAAAGGTGAACATGATATAAGAGACATCGAGCCCGAGGTTCGGTTTTCAGATAGAGAGAGGCTTGGGGATCCCCGAGCACTTGAGGATGAGCCAATAAAAAGTAGTGATAAGCAATTAGATAAAATGAAAAATGAAAGGTATGATCGGGAGTACAGAGAAAGATTTCATGGAGATGATGCCATGGAAAAGACTAGAGATCGTTCAATGGAAAGATACAGCAGAGAGAGGTCGGTTGATAGAGATTCTGATAAAGGCAGCAAAGATGACAGAAATAAAGGGCGGTACAATGAAAACCCTGCTGACAGGGATGATAGATTTCGTGGTCAAAGTTTACCACCGCCACCACCTCTGCCGCCACATGTGGTTCCTCAATCCTTAAATGCAAATAGAAGAGACGAAGATTCTGATAGAAGATTTGGAACAGCCAGACATTCACAAAGGTTGTCTCCAAGACACGATGACAGAGAACGCAGACGTTCTGAGGAAAATATGTTACTTTCTCAGGAAGATGCAAAGAGAAGAAGAGAAGAAGAAATCCGGGAAAGGAAACGAGAAGAACGAGAAGGATTTTCAAACAAGGTGATTCTTATTTATCCACTTGGTCTTATATTATTATTTACAAGTATATATTTCTATAATTAATTGTATTCATGTTTTGTGAAATTAGATGGATGAGAGAGAAAGAGATGGGGAGAGAGAAAGAGCTAATGTAATGAAGGAAGAGCTGGATGTGAATGCATCAAAAAGGCGAAAACTGAAAAGAGAGCAACATCTGTCTTCAGAGCCTGGTGAATATTCACCAGCAGCTTCAGCTTCAGCTCCCCCTCCTCCACTTAATATTAACATGACATCATCATATGATGTCTCGAGAGATAGGGGAGACCGAAAAGCACCCGTTCCACGTAATGTTTACTTGGAAGAACCTACCCGTATGCATGCAAAAGACGTACCTACCAAGATGACTCGTCGTGATTCTGACCCGTATCCTTAAATATCATCTTTTTAGCTCTTTTTTTATATGCTAATTATAGCATGGATTTCGCTTAAAACTTCCTTAACTCATGTGCCTTAGAATGTATGATAGAGAATGGGAAGAAGAAAAACGACAGAGGGTTGAACCAAAGAGAAGGCACCGCAAATAATAATAATAATAATAATGCTATGCTTATCATCATAACCATTGTTGGTCTGTATGTTATGGAATCTATTTCGACTGACTGTAGAAAGTCAAAATAGGAGGTGGGATTTCTCTACAGGCTAGGGGTTGGTTTTCGAATACTTGAAATGTACACTTAAAATTTATCTGAAGTTTTGAGTTGTAGTTATCAGCAAATGGTAGACAATTTGAACATGTACCAATTAGATTTGGCAAAAGAAACCATTGTCAAAGAATTTATATTTTGTTTTGCTTTGACTCTTGGTCATTGATACAGATTTAGGACTTATATGATTAGATTTTCGTGCTAGTTTGTTCATGTATGATGCATCTATGCTTGCTATACCAATTAAAATAGACGTAAATGGCCCGTGCTATGTTAAATTTGGTTCGTGATATTTTTAGATTCCATTTGATTTACACAATTTTATGGAGTTGGAGTTGCAAATTTTTTTATTTAAAATCTTGTTTGGCAGGTCTTTAAATGTAATTGAAAATTAAAAAATCTCATTCATTAAAATTCACTTTTCTTCAGTTATCCATATAAGTTTAATAATACAATGGAATGTTTAAAATTTACATTCTACTTATACAAAAAAACTAATCAATCAAACACCTTATTAGTTTTAATAAGATTTCATTTCAATTTTGATTAAAATTTATTCTCAAAACATTTTGAAAATCAAATGGCTTCTTAGAGTATAATTTCTTGGGTAGGGTTATAGTAAACAAAAATATTTAAGCTAAAAAGACTAAGAAGAATTGTAGCATGTCTTTTTTTTATTGTTTTAAAAATGAGAGCATTTTGATCATGAACTTATTGTGTCTTATATGTTCATTGTCATAACTTACATCATTTGTTATGTGTATTAATTATTGTGTTGTACGTCTTATATCCTTTTGTGTTATTTTTGTTTTATATCCTTTTGTGTTATTTTTGTTTTATATCCTTTTGTGTTATTTTTGTCTTTGTTTTTATAGATTAAAAATTTGTTATCTATCATTTTGTTTTACAATTAAAAATATACAATGATATACTTTGCGGGACCGGTGCAGAGGATCAATGTAACAGTTTCACAAGATTGGAGATAAACAAGAACACTTAACAAATTAAATAGGAATCCGGTTATTGAAACAATGAATACAAGTAAATAACATAAGCAGAACACAAGTAATATGGTTTAAAAATGATATATATTGCTCTCAAGTGTTTTATAAATATTACAAGGCTTAGTCTTAAGGACTAATAGCTGAGATACTTATACTACATTCTACAACTGGACATACTTTGAATGCTAGCTGAAACACTAATATAGATAACAAGATTAATGTAAAGTCAAAAGGCAGAATTTCTTTTGACTAGTGATTATCAAATGTCATAGCTTACATCCTTATCTATTACAAAAAGCATAAAAGTACAAAGTAGAAAGTTACAGAATCTAATACATTAATGGCTTAATGGATTTAAATACTCTCAACTATTGGGAATTGGCTGCTGTCACCCCCAAGTATCATTTTGGTGAATATAACTTCCAAGTAAACACCTCGGTGTCTGTATCACCTAAATGGCGGGTGATACAGGCACCGAAGTGTTTACTTGGGAGTTATACAGACACCAAAATGTTTACTCTCAACTATTATGTACATATTTATATAAATTCTCTTTTACTTATACAATTTAAACTTATAAATATATCTAAAAAATTGAAATTCTTGGGAATTAAAAGAGATTTCTTTCTTTACGAGTTAAAATTAACAATAAATTATATTTATAATAATTTATATAATTCCAAAATAAAAGGATAAAAAAATTTATTAATCAAGTTTCTAAGAAAACTAAAAAGAAAATAATTTTATTTTGTTTTTGGTTAAAAATTGATTTTTATATAATTAATTATAATATTAAAATGGTTTCTGCATTTTAAAACTAATAAAAAGAAACATTTTAAAAAAATTTGCAGGGGCTCGGGTTTGAACCCGGGTTCCCTGCCACACACCACATTCTAACCACTGGGGCAAAGCCCTGTTTGGTGTTATCTTTCAGATCCATTAAACTTGGTGTTTACTTGGGAGTTATACAGACACCAAAGTGTTTACTTGAAGTGTTTAAAAGAGAATTTCAATTTTTTTTTTAAATCCTCAATTTCATATAAACCCTAGATTTGTAATTGGTTAAATTGAGCCCAGATTTATTGTTGTTACCCAAATTAAACATGGGGCTTTTGCTTCCCATGCAAAATGTAGTGTAATCCCCAAGTTAATTACCTGAGTTGCAGTAGTCTTGTCGATTTTAAGTTCGGTCCAAACATGCGGCTGTTCTTGATTCAACTCGATATATGTGTGTGTGTTTAGTGAAATTGAGAGTTTAGAGAGTTTAGGAAACCTAATTCTAATAGAAGCCCTCTAATTTATAGATCCAATTTGAGCTCAAACATACTCAACGGCTATAGAATAATGGACGACCGTTTCAGATTGAATTAATTGTTTTAATTGTGGTTTCAGGTACAATGATTCATCACATTTAGTTCGAGATGCTTAAAGGAATTTTTCTAGTCGTTTGATTGAGTTATTGTTATGATTTTAGGTATAAAACTGATTTTGAGTATTGATGAGAGTTCGGTTTCAAGTACTATGGCTCGTAACCCCCAAATTAAATTCCTCCTTATGCTCGAATGGGATCGTGACGGGGTAAGGAACGGTTTGGTATAATTAATTTGATGAAATCTTGCTGTTTTGGGCTCGGCCGGAGCTCGACCGGAGCTCGGCCGGAGGGTCACCGGGAAACGGGGGGTTTGAGGGTTGGGATTAAATATTTACACGTTTGGTCCCTGTAATTTAGACTTTATTCTCTTTAATCCTAAAGTTCTAACTTCAGTTTTAAAATAAATTGATAGTTTAACCCCTGAGGTTTTGGTTTTATTATTTTATGCATAAAACATTTAATTACAAGTTTTAAATTTAATAAACTTGTTTGTTTTCATTTATTTTCAAGATTAAACACCTTTTTAAAGTCTTTTACAATTACCAGCATTATTTTTATTATTATTATTCTATTATTATATTCATTATTCTTAATATTGATATTTTCTTTCAGATTATTATTATTATTATTTTTTTATTTTTTATTATTATTATAATTAGTATCATTACTATTATTATTATTATTATTATTATTATTATTATTATTATTATTATTATTATTATTATTATTATTATTGTTATTAATTATGCAATGTTTAATTACATCAAGAATTTACAAATACCTCCTCCTAATTGCATTAATGACAATCAAGTCCTTTACGAGAGTTAACGACGATTAACACACGTTAAATAAAAATACGAGAGGTCATAGTCTCCCCAACTTTAATAAATTTCGTCCCGAAATTAAATAAAACTAAACGAAAAGATAGGGATATTTCTTCTTCATGTGATCCTCACGTTCCTAGGTGAACTCAGCTCCACGTTTGTTTTCCCGACGGACTTTGACGATCAGTGTGGTAGTTGTACAGGTCTTCTTCAACGTTCGATTCATGATTTCGACAGGTTTCTCAACGAAGTGCAACGACTTGTCAATTTGAATGTCCTCCAAAGGAACATGCAAATTTTCATTAGCCAGGCATTTCCTCAGATTTGAGATATGAAAGACATGATGAACCCCACTAAGTTCAGAAGGTAGTTCCATTTGTATGCCACTTTCCCTATTCTTTTCAGAATCTTGAAAGGTCCTACAAAACGTGGTGCTAATTTGCCCTTCTTTCCAAAACGAACAAGACCCTTCCATGGAGAGACTTTAAGAAGAACCATGTCATCGACTTGAAATTCCAACGGTTTGCGTCTTCTATCGGCATAACTCTTTTGACGACTTCTAGCCACCTCAAGGTTATTTCGAATTTTGGAAACTTTATCGGTCGTTTCTTGAATAAGTTCAGCACCAGTGAGGAAATTCTCACCTATGTCGGTCTAACAGATCGGAGAACGACATTTACGACCATACAAAGCCTCGAATGGTGCCATTTTGATACTTGAGTGATAACTATTATTATACAAAAATTCTGCTAAAGGGAGATGCGTATCCCAGTCACCACCAAAATCAAGGACACAAAGACGCAGTAAGTCCTCAAGGGTTTGGATTGTTCGCTCGTTTTTACCGTCCGTTTGAGGATGGTAAGCTGTGCTTAAATCCAGTTGGGTACCCAAGAGTTCTTGCATCGAAGACAAGAAATGCGAAGTGAAACGAGCATCACGATTGGAAATAATGTGCAACGGCACGCCATGACGACTCACAATGTCATCGATGTATATACGAGCCAATCTTGAAACCTTGTAAGTGTCTCGTATCGGTATGAACTGTGCCGTTTTGGTCAAACGGTCAACTATCACCCATATGCTATCATGGCCACGAGAGGTACGTGGTAACTTGGTTATGAAATCCATGGATATGTGTTCCCATTTCCACATAGGGATTTCGGGTTGTTCAAGCCACTTGGCCGTTGCTGTTCAGCCTTGACCCTTGCACACGTGAGACATTTGAAAACATACGAGGCAATATCCTTCTTCATGCCAAGCCACCAATATTGGCCACGCAGATCCATGTACATTTTATCGGACCCTGGATGAATATAATATCGGGTTTGATGAGCTTCGTTCATGATGAAGTGACGAAGATTATCGTGATTTGGGATCCAAAGTCGATTCAAGAAATACCACATGACGTTTGGTTTTGTCTCCAGTTGTGACCGAACGTTAAACGCCAAATCTTCATCTTTCCCTTCCTCGGTTAGTGCCGCTTGTTGAGCCTCGCGAATGCATAACTCTAGATCACTATCAATCCTTATGTTTTGAAGCATGATAGTAGCCTTGTTAAGTTCCACGTGAATCTCAGTATCAAATTCCCCTAACGTGTCAAACCACTGCCTTTCATCTCGGATTTCTTGAAGCGAGAGAGTCTTGTTGTGGACCTTGAGACTCAGCGCGTCGGCTACAACATTCGCCTTTCCAGGGTGATAGCAAATGTCACAGTCATAGTCGCCAATCAACTCGATCCAACGTCTTTATCTCATGTTAAGATACTTTTGATTGAACACATATTGGAGACTCTTATGATTGGTGTAGACTATGTATTGCGTCCTATAGAGATAGTGTCACCAAATCTTCAAAGCAAAAACCACGACACCAAGTTCAAGATCATGGGTTGTGTAGTTCACTTCATGAACCTTCAAAGTTCACTTCATAAACCTTCAATTGCCTCGACGCGTATGCTATGACCTTTCCTCGTTGCATGAGAACACAACCAAGAACTTGACTAGAGGCATCACAGTACACGGTAAAATCGTCGTTTCCATTGGGGAGTGTTAGAATAGGAGCGTTACACAACTTGCATTTCAATGTCTCGAAAGCCTCTTCTTGTTCAGGTCCCCATTCAAAAAGTCAATTCTTTTGACTTAGCGCCGTAAGTGGTTTAGCAATCTTTGAAAAGTTTGCAACGAACCTACGATAATAACCCGCTAAACCCAGAAAAGAACGAACTTCGGTTGGGGTCATGGGAACACACCAATTTTTCACGGCTTTTATTTTTAGCAGGGTTGACGTGAATTCCTTGGCTATTCACCACATGACCTAAGAATTGGACTTCTTCAAGCCAGAATTAGCACTTAGAGAACTTGGCGTACGTCGTTCCTTCTTTAAAAGTTCGAGAACTTGTCGCAAGTGAAACTCATGGTCGGTTTTTGTCTTGGAATAGATAAGAATATCATCGATGAACACGATCACGAATTTGTCCAAGTACGGTTTGCATACTCGATTCATGAGATCCATGAACACATCAGGTGCATTGGTCAAGCCAAAAGGCATAACCATGAACTCGTAATGTCCATATCGAGTACGAAAAGCGGTCTTTGGAATATCGTCACCGTTAACACGTAATTGATGATATCTGGAACGCAGATCAATCTTCGAGAATTGCGTAGCCCCTTGTAGTTGATCGAAGAGATCATCGATTCGAGGAAGTGGATATCGGTTCTTGATAGTGAGCTTGTTGAGTTCCCGGTAGTCGATGTATATACGAAAAGAACCATCTTTCTTCTTCACAAACAGCACGGGTGCACCCCATGGTGAAGAGCTAGGTCAGATAAAACCCTTATCGGTCAACTCTTGAAGTTGGCTAGCTAGTTCTTGCATTTTTCAGACGGTGCAAGACGATAAGGTGACTTAGCCACAGGGTTTGCACCAGGGATCAAGTCAATCTTGAACTCAACTTCCCGAACGGGAGGTAACCCACTAAGATACTCGGGAAACACCTCGGGAAAATCTCGCACGATAGGAATATCCTTCAATTCTTTACCCTTGGCTTTCGTTTTGACTACGTAAGCCATTAAAGCTACGTAGTTTTTACTTAAGCACTTTCGGGCCTTGATACAAGACATGAGTTTGAGTCTTTGAGATGATTTCTCCCCAAAGACTTTCAAAGTATCACCCGATGGTAAAGGAATTCAAATGCACTTCTCGAACCATATGATTTTTGCGTGTTGCTTGGCTAACCAATCCATGCTGATAATAACATAGAAGCTCCCCAGTTGCATAGGAATAAGGTCGATGAGAAATTCATGCTCGTTAAGACTCAAGGTAAAATCGCGTATCACGACGTCGACTTCGATAGATTTGCCATCGACTACTTCAACCGTAAAGGATCTTTCTAGATTAGAACGCGGCTTAAAAAGAATAGGCTCGAATTCTAAAGACACGAAACTCTTGTCCGCACCCGAATCAAACAGTACAGAAGCGTAATGACTATTTACAAGATACATACCTATTCAGTAATAACCTATTATTAGCATAACGAACGCAGGTAGGGATTTTACAAGACAAAGAATGACTAAAAGAAATTTATGACGTACCATTCACCACTTCGTTGTTGGCTTGGGCTTGGTTGGCGTTGATGTTAAAAGCCCTTCCACGAGCCGGTGGCACAGTTCCCGCATTGTGAGGACGTTGTGGACGAAAATGTTGAGGTTCACCACAGTTGTAGCAGGCTCGATTGGCAATCAACGCAGCATTATTCAAAGCACGAAGGCAAGTAGCCACCAGATGCCCATACTTCCCGCACAATGAGCAAACTCGACAGGGAGTGCTACTCGCGTGATGGTACTTGCAAATATTGCACATCGGCTGTGGCCCAGTATAAGCCCTCGCCACAGGGGCTTGATTTGCAATGAAAGCTTGCCTTTGAGGGGCATTTGGTGCTATCACTGTGCAATTACGAGCCGATATGAACTTGCGCTTCTTGTCTTTGAAAGAAGACTCAGCCTGCACCTCCTTTGTAGCCTCGGGAATCACCTTCACAGCAGTCTTGACACCTTTCACCATCAAAGTACCAGCCCTAATATGGTTTTCACTGAGCTGGGCGGTGATATTAATCGCCTCCTCCAAAGTTGTGGGCCTACTACCAACCACAACATCTTGAATTTGAGGTGGTACCCCATTAATAAGCTTCTCGATGTTACGGGTCATAGTATCCACCATATGAGGTAGGAGCATGCTCAACTCATCATGCTGGGTGCAATAAGCCAAATCATTGCCACTGTCTTACTTGAGGTTCTAAAACTCTTCCTCCAGCTTTTGCAATTCACTCCTCGGGTAGAACTTTTGGATCATTATGTCTTTAAATTCTTCCTAAGGCAATGCCAAGGCAACTTCAGTCCCTCGGTTCCTTTTCTCACTATTTCATCGTGTGAGTGCCCGTTGTTGAAGGAGACTTGCAGCATAGCAGACCTTGAGTTCATCAGGGCACTCGCTGATGATAAACATATTTTCCATACTTTCGAGCCACTCGAGAAGTCCAGTGGTTACTTCTTTTCCACTAAAGTTAGTGGGTTTGCATGACTTGAAATGCTTGAACTTGCAGGTGCGGTTGTTTTCACCATGATTGTTACTATTTCCCCCATGCCCATTGTTCCAACACCACCATTGTTTCCATGGATGTTGTTGCTATTGTTGGCCATTAGGGTGCTTCTAAGTTCGACAGCCATTTGCCGGGCGATCATTGCAGCGAGTTTACGATCGGAGGTTGCATGCTTTCCTTGATGGCGAGACATTCTATAAGATAAATAAAGGAAATATTAGTATTCGGAGATAAATCAGTTCAAAGAAAATAGGAACTTTCAGATACTTATAAATATACCCAGGGTGGTTCTAATTGGTATCACATAGCCATAGGAACATGGACACGTCGAGGTGACTTAATCCCAATTACCTCGAGGAAGATGTGTATGTTGACCATAATTTAGCACTCATCCTAGAAATCCCAAGGTAAGTATAACAGGTCTCGCAATGAGATTTATACGAAATGTTTGCCTTAGCCCGAGGGCCTTTTGCAAGGAAATCCAGTAAACAGGTGTTTATGTGTCACACACTTCCCTAAGGTTATTAGAATTAAAACCTCGATGAGATTTTTCAAGTTTTAGACATATCGTCTAAGGAATTTTTCCACCGATAGGGTGCGTAGATTTCCACACGTAGTCGAGAATGAGATTAAGAAAGGATTAGACGCGTAAGACTTAAAGGCATAAGGGAGGATTTGGAAGTTAGGGTCTACAAGGTTCAAGGCGCAATCCTAAGGCACTATTTATAAATACAAACAAATAGCACGTAAGGGATTTATCATGTAACAAGGAACATATAAGATAAACATATAAGCAAGCCTACAAGATCATAATGAGTTTTCATGAAAGGGTCCCTAGGTTAACCATAGTCTAGGCCACCATTTCTAATAACCTACATCCCTATAGTTATGGGCTCTGATACCAATCTGTCACACCCCAACCTTAACGGCGGAAACGTCAAGATGTGAGGGTTAAGATTGTTCATGCCACATAATCATTATTAAAAGTGTCATTATTATTAAACCACATTATTCATGACATACATTCTAAAATAACATAAGTCTTCCACAATTAATAAAACATAGGAAATTTGACACAAAAATAATAATTGTCTTATGATTATTAATCTAGGTCCAACCCTAGATTGCAACAAGTCTTCAAAACAAGCTAAGCGTTACCATTTCCTGAAACATGTTAAAAATAAAAGGTCAACATAACGTTGGTGAGTTTTTCATAGTTTTCATACATAAATATATATAAAAGATGGCAATTCATGTCATAAGTTAGTGAATAAAGTAACTAGAGATGTATGAACAAATGTAACAATCAAACCTTGATAGATTACAAGATTACAAGATTACAAGATTAAACGATTAGCTAAGTGTACTTGGATTAACCAAGTAGGCTTGTCAGGCCCATAGATCTATGACGTCGCCAGGCTAACAATAGTTAATGATTGTACATATAATAGTCATCATATGGTAATTACTACAGTTCAACTAACCACGACAAACAAGATGAATTACCCAAGTGTTTGCAATATTCAAACTAGTTTACAAGTGCAATGATCATAAGGTTAACATGTTTCACCCCAAAGTGTAAAAATAAATAAAAGAGGTATGGAAAAAATCACTTGATATTAAAGGATGAACAAATAATAAGCATTGTATGTAATGCCGAGGATTTGTTAACATTCACCTAAGCGAAACGTCGTATTAAATTAATCATGGTTATTTTGGTGTTATGTCTTGTAAGGCCCCGTTCCTGGGCAGCTCACAGTTGGTCATTCATCGCACATAAAACATACTTTTATTTAAATCATTACAGTGGAAATTAATAAAAACCATTTTATATATTAATGACAGCTTTTGCAAAGTAATACAATACAGTTAACCATTACAAAAGATCTTAATTGCATTACATCACAAAAACGTCATTGTTATACTAATGGATGCCATCCCAAAAATACCAAGTAGCTGCCCGGTGCCATCCTTAGCAACTCTTACATGCCAACTGGAAAATACATAAAAGTCAGCGTTGCTGAGTGAGTTCTAGTTTTATAAAAATATAACATACTTTACTTTCATTAAAACCCTTCTTTGCTTTCATACGCGATCATGCATCATACATACAAATAGATAATATCGTTATTATCTTTTATCATCATTCATTATCTTTCCTCATCATATTCATTCCATTTCATTTACATTCTCTTTCGTAGACATACTTTTGTTTCATACTTTACATTATCTCTTACTTTCGTTCTCATACTTTCGTAACGTACATTACATCATTCTCTTACTGTTCTTACTTTATTACTTTCTTTTGTACTTTACGTAATTCTTTTACTTTCTTACGGATTGATGAACAATACCCCGAACATTGTGCATGAAGCTGATGCTGGGCCTGTGGTAATTAAACCACGAACATTGTGCACGAAGCTGACCCAGTCACCTAGGGCAAGTCATCTCTCCCATTCATTCAAACCAATTGGTAATACCCTGAACATTGTGCACGAAGCTGATGCTGGGCCTGTGGTAATTAAACCACGAACATTGTGCACGAAGCTGACCTAGTCACCTAGGGCATACCAAAGGTCTTGTAAATCTCAATGATTGACCATGTGTGCATCCTTTGGGGTAGCTAACCCGCATCACAGTTGAGCTAACGACAACATGGTCGTGCACCTCCTTT
>BJCO01636521.1:0-14602 GCA_018326465.1 Flaveria floridana
CCAAAGAGACCCCTGGCTCGATACAAAAGCTATAACGCTAGCGAATCAACATATAATCAAACGTACGATAGATGATATATGGTATATAGTACAGTACACATCATACAACAAACATTAAAGTTGCGCATTATTTAAAAGAAATAAGAAATATATGAGCGATTTAATTTAAACACTTTTAAAACTTCAATAACTTAATCGGGACAAATTTAAATATTAAAGGATCCGATTAAAACAAATAAAATTATAAAATAACCTAATTAAAACTCCTTATCCCAAGAATTCTATGACAAAAAAAGAGAGTCAAATTTTTGTTTCAATGATGTTGAATTCGATTATTAATGTCAAAATAATAGATTTTGACCAAACAAATCGATTCGCCCCAAACAGTCCATCTCAGGTCTTTTTTTCTCAAATTCATTCAAAATTTTTGATTCCCTATGCATCTTTTCTAACCCTATCAACAAACCTCATATTCAATCGACCCCCATACAACAATCTGCAAAATCACCACCAATTTCCCTCTAACAATGAAGCATTCGATCTCATAGCCTTTGATTGATTCAAAAACTTCTTGTTCAAGCAACCCTAGAAACGACACACACACACACACACCAAGTTTGTTTTCAGGTTAAATTTCGTGCTGCTCAAGAAATTTGGATGTTGTAATAATGTTGAAGCTTTGGAGATGGTATCAGAATTGTTTGTCTGTACATCCGGTGAAAACGCAGGTCATCAGCTCTGGTGTGATTTGGGGGTTCGGTGATGTTGCAGCTCAGACGGTTACTCATTACACTGCTGTTAAGAAGAAGAAATCGAGTTTGATTTCTGTAAGTGTCGTTTGTTTGTTTGGATTTCTTTCAGCATTTTGTTCAAATTGCTTTTGGTTATGATATGCTTTGTGAGTATTCTTGTTGATTGCATATTTAGGTTACAATGTTTATGATCTGTTTGTGAATAATGGCTTGGGTTCTTGAGTGTTCTTGGGAGCTTTCTTTTGAAAAAAAGCATTAAAATGGCTTCTTAGGAAGGAGATTGGTGTTTGAGATTTCTTGCTAGAACTATTTATGCCTTATGAAATAATTAAACTGGTAATCAACTGTAACATAGCACAATGCAGGAGATATGTTTTGATTTGTTTCTGTTTTAAGCTTAACTTGATAACCGGATAATCGTTCGACTGTATTAGTGTTCTGTTTGTTCAAGGACTTTAAATTTTGGATAAGCTAACTCTGAAACTAAAAATTTGAAACAGATTGTTTACACTCAAGTAATCAGGTATTTATAAACAGTTTGTCTGCATCCATACTCTCAGAACTGATTATGTGTGCATCAAAGTGCATTAGTCATATATAAGCAATCCCAAGCATTTAATTATTGGGCTATAATCTTGAGTTATTGATTAGCCCTAAAATGTTAGAAGGCAGAAGCTAGCAATGACTCATCAACTTCTAATCTTATGTTGTTTTGCATTTGCATAATATTCTTGCAACTATCACTTTTTTTCTTACATGCATAGTTTTGACTAAAGGGAAAATCACAAAAGTAGCCACTTATCTGAGTGTGTAATACCTCTATGGTCATGTTAGAATAGTTTCATCATGCGTACAGCCATGAGATACGTGAATGTTTGGTTACATATCTACTTTTACTCCCCTAAATCCTATATTTTATCATTCTATACCCGAATAATAATACATACGTGAATCTGTGCGCTAATAACAATACATTCGCTAACCTAGTTACAGTCATTAATGATGGGATAAAAGTATGATAAGCGAGTAAAAGGTAGATACACAAGCCTAAATGAGTCATCTGTTTCTCACATGCCCATATAGATATAACACTCCCAATAAAATGATTATTTTCATGATTTCTCTTGATTAAGTGGCTTGGTTTGGTGAGCATCTTTAACTTACCTCAGTTTTATTACAGTAAGCAAGAGTTTGGTGTTTTTTTAATACAAGTGCTTTTCCATTGCAATTGAAGCCTTAGTTTTCTCTCTTCCATGAGGAAAGAAACATGACATGAAGCAGTGTTCTTATTGATAAGTTGCTTTGTGGCATATTTATATTTATCATACTTCCTTTCCAGTGGCCTCTGATTAATTCTACACACATATTGGTTTGCTATTTACTAGCAATCGGAACAAATTACACTTTGTTTGTTCATTATGTTTCACTTCTGCATGATATCACTGTCACTATACATCCTTGTAATTTATTTTTTTCTCTTTAGGTGCCTATAGATATGTAAAGCATATGATTATTAGTATATGTTAACTCAACAGGAGGAAAATAAAGAATTACATATTAATTGGAGACGTGTGGCTACCACAAGCATATTTGGAGCAGCATTTGTTGGACCAGTTGGTCACTTCTGGTTAGCCTTTTCTTTTAGATTTTACTTAAATAATTTAATAGTCAACTGCAAGTGCAGAATTTGTCAGTTACTTTCTAGATATCTAAATACAGTAGTCTTAGAGCTTGATGACATCTCTACAAAATCTATCCGTTTTTTTTAATACCATCAATTCTACAGAACAGTAGAAACAGTTTATTAGGAAAGTGTACCATACTTGGTCTATGTTATTATTTAGCAGTATTGTTATGTTCATATAGACATAGTTTTTTGAAGGTTCATAAGCTCAATCCCGGAATATGAAATGGTAAAATATATTTCATTTGATCCAACATTTTAGATGTTAATTCACCTGTCAATCTACCTAGTATCTCAAATTTAATGTGTTTCTCCAACACATGTTAAGTATTCATGGTATGAACTTGTGGTTTATGTTAGAGATCTGGTGGTAATTTACTGCCATATAAAGTGGAAGAACAAGAAGAAAATAAGAAAAATTTAGAGACAGTTGAAGAATTGTAGTTGTGAAACTTTACTTGACTCCTGTTCTTGAAAATTGATTCTGTAACATTTTTGGGTACTTCACTGCATGAATCATCTTTTTGGCTACTAGTCTCGAGTGTTGGACATTTTATTAAACTTTTTTGGGCAAAAGCAAGTCAAGTAATAGCTAAACTGATGTTATGGTAATTCTCAGAATGGCAAATGTAGCCTTAAATATTAAGAAAAAAAGCATTCGTATCAAAGGTCAATCAAATATACGAGGTATGATGGTCACATAAGTTAAATCTGTGATAGCAAAGTAGCCAAAAGACACAAAACTTAACGGTACAAGTGTACAACCATACAAACTCAAACTAATCATTTCCTGAAGACCTTCCTTTATTTTTGTTATTGGAGGGCGTTATTGATGACTCACCAATACCATTATCCTTGTAGGTATGAAGGTTTGGATCGCTTTTTAAAACTTAAGCTTCGATACCAACCAAAATCCACAAGGTTTGTTGCAACTAAAGTAGCACTTGATGGGATCATTTTCGGCCCTGTGGATCTATTTGTTTTCTTCACCTACATGGGCTTTGCTTCGGGAAAAAAATTCGATCAGGTGAAAGATGATGTGAAACGCGATTTTCTTCCAGCATTAGTTTTAGAAGGCGGAATTTGGCCTATTGTTCAGGTTGCCAACTTTCGGTTTATACCCGTAAAATACCAACTTTTGTATGTCAATTCATTCTGCTTGTTGGACAGCTGTTTTCTTTCTTGGCTTGAACAACAACAGGATGCTGCTTGGAAACAATGGTTCAAGACTGTCATTGAAAGAAAATAAAAACAAAGAGGGTTAACAAGTCAGGTTCTTATCCCATTTATTTTTTGTGGGATTTTATTGTTTTTCATGTGTTGAATATTTTGGGAACTTTGAGAAGGAAGTGTCTGCTTTTAGCTGGATTTTTTTTTCAAAATCTTTTGCTTGGCATGTTATATAGTTGTAAATATATATGTAGAATGCATAGGAATATTGTTGGTCCTAACACATGGTTCGCATGTCAAGAGGAAAGAGCGACCTGAACATATTTGATCTGCAATATATCCAGTTGCTTATTATAGGATAGGACGCACATCCCGACCGGTAAAAGGAAAGAGCGACCTGAACACGGGGGCCGTTTGACCATGTCATAGCGTTGGTTCTTTCGCTCCTTTGTGAGGTGGCACGTTTTAACCAATTAGTTCTTTTGATGTTCTATTTTGTTGCTAGCAGGTAGAAAATCATCCAAGGTGTTCTGCAATGCATGAAAGCAGGTTTAATAGTTTTATTCAAGAAATTAGATTAATGAAATAATAAAATCTTTATAATTTTACATAACCTATTAATTGTCTATGGAAAATTGTAAGTTTATAGACAATCTCTCGAGTCAATTAAATCCGAGAGTAATGAAGCATACACTGACATATTTGATCTGCATATTGTGCCACCTCGAATCACTGTAGTTGTTGAATGGCCATGAGAGTAAGGACGATAGTGCGACTCTTTGAAGCTTATCATTGTATGATATCGCGTATCAGCTATGTTTTTATGCACAAATATGGCATTGTGGTGTAACTTTACACACTAACTATTTAAATGTGATGTATGCAAATTTAGAGCTGTGGTGTACACCTAATGCAAGTCGAAAGTTGAAGATCTCTTCCTATTTGACCACTCCGTTAATTTCAATCTAGATTGCAAGAATATAATGTATTTATCACTTATAAAATATGAAAACAAAAGAATTTTGGGAGAGTTAAAACTATGTGTAAACAAGCTCATTAGCCACATCCAAATTTCTCTTATTTAAAAAATTATGTTTAAATTCTATATGATATAGATTTAAGTAGTTGGTAAAAGTTTTATAAGAACCTAATTAGCTATTTATATGTTAAAGCTACTACTTTTTGAATTGCTAATAACTTGAACTATACCATATTTAATGTTAAAACTACGTAAATTTTTATTTCACTAATTTGATATCTTCTCAATAAAGCTATTACTATTTTATTTCACTAATTTGATCTTTTCTCAATAAAAATACAAGTATTTATTTTACAAATCTCCATTAGTAGCTTTGCTATGCATGAGATGTATTGGGTATGTTTATAATTACGATACAAATATAGAACAGAAACAAGTCATTCCTGGGAAATTGAACAAGAAAAGATGCAAACAAAAATTGAGCAACAATAAATAGTATTCTAGTGCTCATAACTGGATAAAATGTTGGAAGCAAGCTAAAGTAAACAAACAAAAATCCCAGATAAGTTTTCTGAAAAGCATATAAATAAGTAGTACCAACACAAAACCAAACAAAATTGTATTTCATTTTCAAGTGCTGGCAGCAGCAGCTCCTTTGGTCCTTGGTGTTGCTTGAGTACCTGTTTAACAAAATTTAATAACAAATTCAAAAACTGGAATCAGAATTGGTTTTCTTTAAAAATACTATTCTTAACTTAAAACCATAAGTTTATATTTAAAATTTTCAAAAACAGGAAAAATCAAAGTTTGTATTCAATTTACAGCTTACCTTCTCTGAAGTTGCTCTTGAACCTGCGGGGAACATTACGAAGGTAACGCATACGACCAGTTCCTGTAGTCTTCCTTCTGATTGCCTTTTCACTCCAGTTATCTAAGAGATTAGAAAAAATTGTAAGTTGAATTGAATACAAGAAAAACTAAACTTTAAGGATGTACATCCCAAGGTTTTAACATTTTTTGAAGAAAAAAAACTAATTTTTAAGTTCTCATAATGTGAAATACAAGTTCTACCATCACACCATCTTATTTTTCATAGTTCAAAGCGAATTCACAAAGGGCTATAACTTTTAACAAAAACTGATACATTGTCAAGCAGTATGTCATCCAATAACTAACAAAAGATGAAAAAGTTAAAGAGAATGATGGGATATGAGTCTTAAATATCAATTCATTGTTCATAGAATATCCCTCCATCTATAATATGCTAGCTTCACATTTCAGTCACATTGAAACCAAGTGAAAACAAGCTAAATTTAGACTGGCATTCCATATCAGCTTTGCTAATATACCGCTCAAAATACGTCACACATCTAAAAAATGCAACCTTTGACAATATGAACTAGTAATAATACAATTTTAAAGATGCAAAACCAAACAAGTGACTCATAGAGTTCAACATCAACTAACACGTAATTTAACTTGAAATTTAGCAATTGAGAAATGATTAATTGAACTAACATAAGATATCCTAAGATTACAAATATTGCAGCATTTTCTTTAAGAAATTCATTCTTATTTACTTCCGAAAATGCAATTATACTTCCGGGCTAGACTCGATGATCAGCAAGCTAAACACACATAAACCATTAACAACTATCTAGTTCCAAGAAATACATACATCACAAACTAGCATTCAACAAATGTAAACCAAATGATGAATCTATACAAACAAAACACCATACTCAAGTCAAAATCCAAATCTAATCCACCTACAGTTCAAAACACTAGCAACTTCTTATCAAAATCAAATTACATCAACATTCACACCCAAATTGATTGATCATCAGTTCATCACACACAAAGGAAATCATAAACAGATAGAAGAAGACTTACATTTTCTGAGGCGAGCAGCAGGATAAGCACAAGCAGAGCATCGGCTCTTCTGCAGATGAAAGCTGCGTCTGCCGCATCTCACACACAGCGTGTGCGTTTTGTTCCTCCTCTTACCGAAACTCCCTGTTCCTTTACCCTAGATCAAATCAACAAAAAGACGATGAAATTAAACAACTTTCGAAAGGATTGATGTGAATGAATGTATGAGGAAGATTACCATCTCTGCAGATTGAGAAGAAACAAAACCCTAGCTTCAATAGGATGAAAAACGAAGGGTGAAAGTATATGATGCGATTAGGGTTTTGATTTGAAGAAAAGAGATTGGGCCATGCTGGGCTAATTAGCCCAAAAGTTTTCTATATGCCCATATTTTTAAACTACACTAATTTAAGTTTAGTATACTAGAATTTAAACACTCATCTTTTATAAAGAGTATTTGATTTTTACTATTGAGCTAGCAACCTAAGTAGTAGTTTTTTATATGTGTAATGGTATAAAACATTATAACATACTACCGGTTCAAACTTAAAAAAAAAACCACAAATCTATTTATCTATTAATTATATTTATTTGTGTCGAGCACTATTTTTGATTACATTATATCATAAAATCGAGAGAAAAAAAATCATGAATCGTTGAACGTACAAATCTAGCAAACTTTTGACTTTTACATAGTTTCGAAACAACAAAAGGTTGGTGAGATATTATATGTCTAGGAAAAAAGGTAGACAACTTATAAAAGCAAAGGCATTGAAACATTTCTTTGTGATTTTTCATGACTATAAAGGTAAAATTGCATGGTGTCCATGGGCTTGATTACTTCTACACCTTAAAGCCTTCACTATACGTGTTATTCTTTCTATGAAGATCATGCATAACTGGAAACTTTATTAGCTTGACATGAATAATGCTTTTCTTCGCATGGTATTAACTGAGTATTTTTATATGGAACAACCACTGGGCTTTATTGATACTCGGTTTTCCAGACACTTTTGTCATCTCAATAAGGTCGTCTATGACCTAAAACAGGCCCCACGAGTTTGGTTTCAGCAACTCAATAACTTCCTTGTTCACAATGACTTCACCTAAGTCATTCTAACCCATCTCTATTCATCTTCTCACAAGGCTTTTATGTTATGTATCTTCTCATGTATGTTGATAATACTATCTTAACTTGCAATCAAGCTCCTGGTACTTGAATCCTTTATTATTCGATTGAATCAAGAATTTGCTATTAAAGATCTCGGTGGTCTCAACTACTTTCTTGGGCTAGAGATTACTTGCTCCCCCAATGGATTGTTTCTTAGTCAATCAAAGTATGCCCTTGACATCCTTCAATGCATGTTAACCTTCTCGATTCTAAACCAATTAACACCCCGTTTAGCCACCAATGAAGTCTTGAGCACTCATAGAGAACCTTACGCATATCCAACTCATTATTGGCCCCTTGTTGGAGCTCTACAATACTTAACTATTATCCGACCTAACATTTCTTATGTAGTCAATTAAGTGAGCCAGTTTCTTCAATCCCTGACTATTATTCACTACCAACATCTTAAACAAATTCTTTGGTATGTTAAAGGCACATTGACTTTTGGTCTCACATTCACTAAACCACCTAATACATCTATCATGGATACTCTAGTGCTGATTGGGTTTGTTGTCTTAAGACATGTTGCCTAACCCATGGTTACTCTATATTTCTTAGGGGAAACTTCATGTCCTAGTGTGTTAAGAAGCAACCTATTATCTCTCGCTCAAGTTATGAGTTTGAATATAGAGCCATGATTAACACTACCACATTTGCATTTGGGTTGCTCACTTATTATAAAAGTTGTATACCTTGCCACTTGATCGCCCTAATTTGCTCTATTATAACCGGAGTGCTCTCTTGCTCACTTGGAATCCCGTCTCTCACCAAAAGAGCTAAATATATTGTTTTGGACTATCACTTCATTCGAGAACTCATCACTTCTTGAAAACTTCATACCAAGTTCATTCCAACCAAACTATAAGTTGCTAACATATTTGCAAAAAGCCTCCCTTGGCCTCAATTCGAGTTTTTTAAATCTAACTTTGTCTCGTTCCATCGACAACTTGCTTGTGAGGGGTGTTAAAGTTTAAATATATTTATTCTTTTATTTATTTTAGTCCTTTCATTTTTCTTGTATTTATGCCTTTCTTTTAAGTTTTCTTTAATTCTCTCTTATTTGTTTGAGCCTATTGTTTCAATTTACTTATTGAGAAATACAAGTGTAGTCCATATACCAATATGTTAATTTGTGTCCAAACCTATCTTAATTTGCCTCCAAGCTCCTCGTAAAGCAAATCTCGCTAAATCCTTTCAAGCCTAATGTAATGTTTCTCCCTCGAGCTTCGACTAATTTGTTCATCCAGAGCCATTGATCATATGACCGTCTCTCCGGATTAGTGTTGCCAAAGCCACCTTGTATATGGATCAAGCTAATGTCACCCTTGGGCCTTGACTGATTTGTTGATTCTAGAGCCAATGATCATATGACCGCCTCCCTAGATGGTGTTTTCAAAGCCATCACGTATATAGGTGAAGCTAGGGGTGTTCATCGGATCGGATAACGGATTATTCGGATTTAAAAATTTTATGACCCTATCTGAAATTAAGCATATCTCTATCTGATCTGAATAAAGATATCTCTATCCAATCCGAATCTATCCGAATTCAATTCGGATATATTTGAATAATCCGAAATAATCAAATAACAAATTTTCTTATTTTTTGTTCCTAATTTTTTGGCTAATTTTTTATTTTTAATATTTTATAAGTTTAAAATCACAATAAAATATATAAAACCAAACAATACAAATTCGACTTGAACACAAATTGAAATATAATAGGTAATTGTATAAAACCCGAATATTAAAATCTCTAATTTAGAATAATAATCGATTATCGTATAATTGTTTAGGATTAGAGGATTGAAATGTGTCAAGATTATTGAGTTGAAAACATAATAGATAGTTTGGTAATGAGTATTATGCTAGAAAAATAGTTGAATTTTTATTCGGATTAATCGGATATCCAAATAACCCGAAAAAAAGTATGATATCCGAAATCCGAATAAGGATAAGATCCGATTTGAATACCCGAATAAGGATTCAGATCGGTTTATTCGGATTTGGATACGGATCAGATTTCGGATATTTTCGGATATTGGATTTTTTGAACACCCCTAGGTGAAGCTAATCTCACCTTTGGAAATGTTAATAAACTTCAAGTTACCCATATTGTTTACACTATGGTTTCGCCTTATATTAAGTTGATGTGTTGGTTGTTTGTAATCTTACGGAATTTGCTATCTACTAGTAAACTAATGAATGGTAACCATTTGGATGTGTTTATTTTCACAACCACACTTTTATATTCAAGACCACACGACGATACAGATTTTAGCATAAGGAAGATGTGAGAATGTTTTGTATGTTTTGAATTCTAGACCTTAAGCCCTTGTTGCTGCCTTAGAGTTGAATGCCTCTTTTGAGTTTTGGCATTTGCGGTTAGATCATATGTCTTCTCACACTTTTTTTTGCGTTTAAATAAGGAGAGGCCGTGCTTATGTGTCACCTCTATTTTACCTAAACCGGTCTTATGTAATGTGTATAAAATGTCTATAGAGCACCACTTATATTCTGATGCAAATAACAATGAGCTTTAAACCCATGGGATTTGGTGCCCCGTGATTTATGGGGACTGTCATGACCTCCAATGCTTGTTACCGGTATTATGCACTTTTCGTGGATGATCGATCATTCACGGTTTAGTTGGTTATACCCATTAAGAGCGAAATTTGAATTTCATGTTGTTTTATCTATCTTTATGAAATTTGTTCAAACACAATTTTTTAAAAAAATTATGTTGTTTTCAAGTGATGCCGGTTCAGAATTTGTAGATCATCACGTTCCATCGCTTGTCATCCTTATATACTCCTCAACAGAATAGTAGGGTTGAAATAAATACATAAATACAAAAAAATAAAAATAAAATAAGATGACTAAAAACAAATTTAACCTCTAACAACACTAACGTACAAGTATGAAGTATATCGGACATATAAATTTTTTATGGACTCATAAAACATATGTTAGCTTTTGAAACAACCGTAAAGTTTTTTTTTTGGACAGCAATCTCACTAGGCCCAACAACGGTTCCATATTTTTAATTAATTAACCATCTATAATCTATAATAGGATATATTCTAATATTAATACTTATAAAAGAAATCACAATCATCAAGTGTACAATAATTGTGGCAATTTGAACAACAATATAGACAGTAACAGAACACTAGTTCTATATCTAATTATATAATTGTGATTTATTATAACCGGACTTATACACGTCAAGGATTAGATATATAAGTGTTGGTTTATTAAAAGTAATTCGCTATGGTTTCCAGTTACATTTCTTATTATTATATAATCTTATTCTCTAGTGAAATTAGAAATATACAAACTAGTGAATTAATAGATTGCTCCATTACCTGGGACAAACAAAAATAAAAAGAAAAAAGTTTACGAGTACAGTATGAGTAAACAGATATACGTATGTTTTTAGTAATATCACCTAATACTACATGGGTCCTATACTCGTGAATTTTTTTTTAAAACTAATCACATGTCCGGTCCCATGTGGAAATTATGGTCTCATTACTCATCGATCTGAAATGTTTTGGGTTTCAGATTTACCGTTAAAATTGGGTTTATTTGGCATCCCTAAAGTGCATTGTCGTGTTAGGCGAATTATGTCACTAACAACACGCCTGCATGTCTTGCCATTATCAGGCATGCATGTAAAGCGTTGTTACTTATTAGCCCCTGAGTTTGTGGAGCATGCATTTATGTGGGTCATATATTATATCATGATTTCTTGAAATATGTTTGTTCATATAAGCCATTTGCTTGTAATAACTTTAGTTCCCTAATATAGTTATAAAAAAGTATGTTATGTATATAAGGTTGGTGGGGGTGGTGGTTGAGTCCAATGATAAATTCATTTGTAGTTCGAGCGGTGAAGATTCTTCTAAGGTCAAGACAAGACCATCCCGGAAAATTCTTGAAAACTTTTAGGCCATGGACGGGGAAAAAACAAGTCTTTATAATATAAAGTCAATAACTTGTATATATAATAAATTTATAATACGACAATAACTGTTATGATAATAATTGTTATGACAATAACAAAACAAAAATATTATAGCAACATAATCTAATTTACTTATTTAAGCGAGCGAATCATGGGATTTTTCTAGAGTTTTTTGTAGCAAAGCTTGCGATCAACACTTTATAGTCCATAGTGTGTAATGTTCGATTGACCTTTTATCGCGCCCACCTTAAATCACGATTTTTCCTATTTGGTTTTTAAAATCGGGTTAACATTTAGACTTTTAGTGATGGGTAAATGATAGTAGGCTCATATAATTAAAATTGTTAATGACCTGTAATATCTAATAAGGCAAATATAACTAAATAGTAATGAGTTTGTTAATGACCTAATAAGTTTAAGTGTTTAATTAAGTATATATAGTTTTCTAAATATATATATTTTTATATTTTATATAATATAATATTTTTACAGAAATTTCGAGCCCACAGACACCTCGCCTCTCCTTAGGGCTGACCTTGGGTCAAGGGTTCGAGTTCTTTTTGATATGTTTTATATTTTAAGATTCTTCGTAGCGGGTTAAAGAAAATTAACAATGTATAAGAATTCTAGCTTTTTAAATATCTATCAATTAAAGTAAGTTTAAACTAACAAAGTTTCAAATTATATATATTAAAAACCAAACTTCATGAAGAGTTACTTTATAAACAATAGCTTCACAATAATATAACGTTTATAATTAGTTTTGTTTTTCTCTTATTAATTTTTTGCACAACATTTTATAAATTATAAATATATTGTTGGGACGTTCTTAATTTATATATACGCATCGATATAAATTTTATCTAAGACCACGACCGGTTGAATACAATATATTTTAAAGTTATTTACTTTTAAATCTTTTTATAACTTTCTATGTTTTAGAAAATACTGAAAACATTGTTACGTCAAACTTATTTTTTCTTATGTTTTATAATGAGTTTATTTCAGAACCAAGTATGTTAACGCTCACCAGATACACATTACACACGTCTAAAACACTTGTTAGAAAAAAAAATAACAACTTTTTACCAACGGCAAATGTTGCTCCATTCGTTCATGTATTGATACAGTTTTGTGCATATACATTATTCCCACAACACCATGCGTGGAGATTTAATAGTATTTATTTGAAGTATACCATGGAATTGTAAATAAAGCGAAAATTTTAGATTAATTAAAAATAAATAAAGCGAAAATTTTAGATTACTTAAAAATAAATAAAGCGGAAATTTTAGATTAATTAAAAATTATCTGACTAGAGAATGATTTCTTACAAAAACATAAATATTAAAGAACTCATGAAGAACAATTTAATAATCTATTTATCATTATAAGTTAAGTAAAAGTATATGAGTGTATAACATTACATAATTCTCTCAAATTAATTAATTTTAGTACTTGAACAAGTTACACACACACATACACACACATACACACACACACACACACATATACTAGCGGATTAGACCCATACTTTGCCGCGGTATGGTTTAATGTATACGTGAATATCTAATGATAGTTTTTGGGTTATAAAATCTGATGATCTATATGTTATTACTAACCACCCGGAAAAAACTACGTACGAAACACTGATAAAAATGTAACAGAAAAAACTATAAAAATATATACCTCAAAACAGATAAGAAAAATAACAAATGAATATATGATGACTTTATTATAATCAATAAGCTATATAGTAAATTGGTTAAATTTTTTTGACATAACTCGAAATCTTGTATATAAAACTTTACCAAAAAGTCAATAAATGTAAATTTGACATAACTTAAAGACTTATGTATAAAAATTAAAAAAAAATTATGATGATTAACTGTAAATTTGACATAACTTGAAAAATTAAGTATAATTTTTTTTAAAAAATGAGCAGGTGTCAATTTAAAAAAAAAGAGAGAGAGAAGGTGTTGTGATTAGTTTTAAAAAATCCTTAAAGGTTTTAAATATAAAATTATAAGAAAAAACAAAGTAAGTTTTTATTAGTTTGAAGAAAAAAAATTATTATCATTACATTGAGTAAAAACCTTAATCTACACTTTTTATAATTTTTTCTATTTGTTATATATAGTGCTGTGGTGATTTGTATCTCCTATTTTCTCCGATCCGCTTTAAACACTGATATATTTGGGTATTATTATTATAACTATATAATTATTTAGTGATTATATGCTTAAATGAAAAAATATAATAACACTTAAAACAAATAGTATTAAGTTATAAAAATATAAAAAATAAATGTATATATTTCAATATTAATTTAAAGTATTTTAAAAAAGATAATACTTAAAATAAATATATTAAATAACATATTAATTAGGATAAATTTATTAAGTATGGGCAAATTAGAAACTATTATATATTACAGGTGCACATTACGTTTAAAAAAATTATATTAGGTGTATTAAATTGTGAGTAGTATGACAATCTGTTATCCTCAAATAATTTATATAATATTATAAATAATATAGATATTGATTATTATTATCATCTTAAGTATAAAAATATTTAATAACTATATAGTTAAGTATTCAAATAATTTACTACTTATTTATAAATTTTATTATATAATAATAATAATAATAATAATAATAATAATAATAATTATTATTATTATTATTATTATTATTATTATTATTATTATTATAAAAGTATTAGTACGTATATAGTTAAGTATTAAAATAAGATAATACTAAATTTAAATATTAATTTAAAGTATTATAAATGATAAAATATATAATGCTGGAAGTTAAATAATCTTATAGTATTAAATAAGGTATTAATAATATGAATTATTTAATGTATTAATTAGAAGAACTTTATACATACATACATACATACATACATACATACATACATACATACATACATACATACATACATACATACATACATACATACATACATACATACATACATACATACATACATACATA